>PVLD010029282.1:0-18266 GCA_004027595.1 Dinomys branickii
ATAGTTTTCAGGTGAAGGAAGGCCTTAAAGTCTATTCTGCATGGGAAACAAAATCTTCCTAAAGCACAGCATGATCTTGTGTCAGACTAACTATGAAGATGGGCAGCTCAATGACACCTCTGAGGTCCAGGCTCAGTAACATCTGGCACCTAGCAAGCAGGCCCTTCCATCCTGCTGCCTGCCTGTCCAGGACCCTGGCATATCAGCCAGCTGCTCTGTCACCCCATATTGGCCAAATGCTCGCCTGCTAAATCAGAAATTTTCCATCAAGGAAGCAAGGGTGGGCCTTCGCCTACTGCTGCTGTTTCTCTTTGTACTAACTTTTCTGACATGAGGCTGGGTCTGTGCAGCAAGTCTTCGATATATAAATGAGAACATTTATTGTGTGAAAAATGTAAAAGAAATCATGGATAGAGTTGAACTTTGTCAAATGTTTTTCTGCCCCTACGGAGATCAGTGGTTTTTTTTTCTTCTAAATTATTATTATGGGGTGTATTACAGTTTTGCTTTGTGCCAGGATAAGAGCACAAATCCATATATTTGTGAAATAAATCATATTTTAACATAATGTATGAGGTTCTGATAGTTTGTTGCATTCTGTCTGCCAGTATCTTACTAAGGATTGTGCATGTAGGTTTAAGAGAGTGGTTGGCCTTTAGTTGTCTTTTCTTGGTGGATCATTTTTGGTAAGGGAATCAGGGTAGTGCTTGCTTCCAGGAATGACTTTGGGAAGCCTGCTTCCCATGCAATTTCATTAAGCAGTTTGAGCAGTATTTGCATTAGATTTTCTCTACAGATCTTGCAGAATATGACATTGAATCCATCAGGATGTGGCATTTCCTTACTTGATAATTTTTAATGAAAATTATTCAATTTCATTGACTGATGTAGAGTTATTAGAATTTTTATATTTGTATATCTTCTCTTATCTTACACAGTTTATAATCATCAGGGAATGTATATATTTCTTGTGAATTTCCAATTAATTGGGTTCTTAAAGTAATCAAAATGATCTTGAGGACTTAGAC
Organism: Dinomys branickii; assembly: GCA_004027595.1. Taxonomy (NCBI): domain Eukaryota; kingdom Metazoa; phylum Chordata; class Mammalia; order Rodentia; family Dinomyidae; genus Dinomys; species Dinomys branickii. Next base: position 1,029 of record PVLD010029282.1, read on the forward strand.
ATAGTCCAATGTACTTTCAATTTTTACATTTTTAACTGATTGGAGTTTGGTCTAAGTTTTCCTTGTTTTGGTAAGAATGATGAGTGGCTTGTTAATTTTTTTTATTCTTTCAAAGAAAAAACTCTTCAATATGTGCATTGTTTGTATTTTTTTTATTCTCTGCAAGGACTGGGAAAATCAATATCTAGATTTTCAAATCCAGAGCAATTCAGGAAAGGACTGGCCTCTGGTGACCAGGCCAGGCCTTGTGCCCTAACGAGCTAAACTTAAAACTCTCAGTGCGTGCATTTCTAATATAGTACCTGTCTGTAGCTGATTCCTGATAATGTCTCTCACTCAGTCACTGTGCAGGATAACACTGGATATCCTGATGTGAATCTGTCTCTTGGCTGTTGTAAGGTCCAAGTTTAAACACTTAACTCTTTCCTGGAATGGAACTCAAGCCCAGGCACTCCACTGGGATATGGTGGGCATGTGCACAAAAGTCACTCACCCACTATCTTCTGTGTAACGACTCTATGGGAGCAGACCTCCCTGCTGTCCCTGTAGATCACAGCAACTGCCAGTCTATTGACAAAGCACCTTTGTTCTCTTGGACCACCTGGATTCTCTAGGTGTCACTGTGCTTCTGCTCCTTCCATTCCTTTCCAAAGAGCCAGGAGTGAGGGAGAATGGCCAGAGAGATTTGCTCCTTTTCCAAAGTGTAGTCTGTCTCTTCAGTGTCTTTGTAATTTTTGCTCCTGCACATTTGCAGTACACCATGATCCCATTCATCCTAGAGGATTTTACATGCACATAATGCATCTTAATTTTTTTTATTGTAAGAGAAAATGATAAAACAGAAACATAATAGTAGGCCTGTTACAATAGTTGATATGTTAGTTGTTACAATAGTTGATGTACTTTGAGTTTTCAAACAGGCTATCAGGGCAGTTACAATAGATGATCCTTCTCTATTGTTGTCTTAATAGTTGTAAATCAGAGTACAAGATACAGGTCTGCTATCTTGTGTAAACAATATCAGCACAAAACACTCTTCAAGGAACTAAGAGGAGCTACCTGTAAAACTATATTAACTATCTTGTGAGTACATATATTTTAAGCTCTATTTCTTTTCTAAATTCTTTTTTTCCTTTTAATCTCTTTCCCTCCTTCTTTCTACTACCACTTTTTCCCCTTCCTATTAGACGGGGTTTCCTATTTCCTTGTATTTGTTACCAATTTTGTTCTTTGTTTATAAATTTGGTTTCTCGCAAGAGAGAAACAATGCAATGTTTGAACTTGTGTGTCCAAATTATTTCACTTCAGGGGCTGAGGATATAGCTTAGTGGCATAAGCACCTGCCTGGCAAGTGCAAGGTCCTAAGTTCAATCCCCGGTACCCAAAAAAAAAAAATAATAAAATAAATAAATAAATAAATAAATAATTTCACTTCAAATTATAGTCTCAAATTGGATCTTTTTCCTTATAAATGTTTAAAGTTTATGCTTATTTGTGGCAGAGTAGTACTTTGTTGTATTCAAACACCAATTTTTTCCCCATTTTTCTGTTGATGTACACAATGGGATATTTATACCAGCATGGATTTTCGTAGCTAAATCTTGGAAACTGTCTCTATAGTTTTCAATGTTCCTGTCAGGTTTTTTCTGCATTCCCAATAATGTGTTTCTTTACATTGTCTCTTTGATCACCCGGATTTATGATTTTCCAGAGTCCTGATTCCAAATCTTGGAGAGGTTGAATTGCTATTGCTCACCATCCTGCTATTTTTAGCACTGAAGGACTTAAGGTAACCCACAGCCCGAGATGAAGGGACCCTACACAGCCTGGTTGCCCCTGTTATCAGCTTGGATGTCCTGGTGTCGGTGGCTGTGTATAAATTGCTCACAATTGTCCTAAGTGTTTGGAAATGAAAGAGCTCAGGGAGGTGAGGACCATGTTTGAAGGCGAGACCACAATTCCGGAGAGGAGAGAGCACAATTCAGTGGAGAGAGCTACATGTGGTTAGTAAATGTAGAGCTCCAGGTGGTTGACAGAATTGAAAGAGGACTCTTCCTGAAGACTGTGGGTTTCTGCAGCCGAGAAACAACAGATTCATTGAATCTTCCTGTTCCTTGCTCTGCTGTAATTGACATGCTCATTTCTACTGTGACTAGAAAGGTAAGCTTTAGGGAAATGGAATCTTGGCATCAAAGGGAGAGATCCGCTCACTTCGGGTGGGATGGGATTGAGGGAATGCAGGCACCCACAGGAGGTTAACTAAGAAACTTCAGAAGCACAAAGGGGTTAGCTTACTTGTGTTCTCATTACTGGGACACAATACTTGACATCTTTAGTTTAACGGAAATAAAGTTGCTTTGACTCACAATGTGTAGCAATTCCAGTCCATAGTCTGTCAGCTCCAAGAGAGAAGAGCAGAATGGAAGAGCCTGGTGTGAGGAGATCACAAGTATGTGGCTCTCCGCTGAGAACTCTAATAGTCTCTCTCTCTCCTCCATACAGCTGAGTCCAGAACTATTCCAGGAAACATAAAGGAAACTGAGGACACAAGAAGGAAGATATAACCTTCCCTTTGACACAGAGGCCCTCCTCTTCCCAAAATGCCAAACCTGTTCAGAGCGAGTCAGGCATAAACCCTCAGAATGCAGTTACCTTCCAAAGGTCCTGTCTGTAGTCACATGGAACACTGGGGTAATCTAGATTAAACCATAACAAGAGTCCTGAATCACAGGAGAGATGAACACAGCTGCTGTTCTCAGCCCTGAAGTCCCGATGTAGGTGTGACATGATGGGTGCCTGCTTGTGTCTTCTGAGAACAGCCATAATCTCAGGGAGGTTAGGGATTCAATCTGAGGTGGCATCTGCAGGTTGGCACAGGGTAGTCCACATGGTCAGTATACACCCACTTCCCACGTCTGCCAAGGGTCAAGGGTAGCATACCAAGGGAGGACATAAGGTTCTCCTGACCTGAAGACAGATGCGTGGGTGGTCCTCTGACATCAAACCTGAGTGCTTCTTCATCCCAGGAAGCTTAGGCAGGGATGTGAGGCTGAGGCTGCTCCCCTACTTCTGGGTCATTGGTCTCAGGGATGTGGGGGCCTTGGTTCAATGGGGCTTGAATAGGGGCAGAAGAACTGGAATCCCAGGGTCTGTCAAGTATCTCTGTGAAGCACAGGGAAACCACCTCCCTGAACACAAAGTGCCCTAGCCTCCACCTGCTACTTTCTGTCACCAACAGCCAGACTCTGGGAATATAGATGGACTCCCTTTTCCCAATTACTGCTTGAGAGTCTCACAGAAATATTGGAGGGGTTTAAAGAAGTTGGCCCGAATTCATTGCAAGGAGAGTCCTAGACCTCAATGTTTATCAAGATAAGGATGGAAGAGTTTCCCTTTCCTAGGACACATGGATCCACTGAATTTGTGTACCACAGGGCTGCTATGTGTACAGGTGAATGCCCTAAGGACCTTTTCTTCCCTCTAAGGGAGTTGGGCACTTGCTCTGAGTGTTTGCTTCAGGCCAGCAGAGAACCTGGGTCCAGGCCCTCTCCAAGGACTGCTGGGGATCGTAGTTGAGCAGAGAGGGAGCATCCACAAAGAAAACTGTGGAACTCACAGATTTCAGCCCATCCTTACTGTGCAGCCAGAGAAGCTTGTAATCTGCAGCCTGAGAGGCCTCTGTGCCTCTTAGAGAAGCTACAGGAATCAAGTGGTAAAGGACTCGGTGTGAGGCAGTGTCCTCATGTCTCAGCTGAAGAGTCCCAAGCAAGGTCAGGGGTCAACATAAAGTTACTGCCTTGATGTGTACCTAGGGCCCTGCTTGCCCCAGAGCAAGAAAACTTCATAGTACCCAGGCTGTACTGCCTGCCCTAGAGCCTTGTTGTTGGCAGTTCAAATGCAGCTTGAGAAGCAACCTTGTTTCCTATCCCAGGATCAGGGGAAAGGAGCCTGTGAAGCTTAGAGCATCCCACAAAGTGAAGACCTATACTGGGCCTTTGTGGAGGACAACAAATGTGTGTTCTCAGCAGAGAACACTGATAGTCTTCCTCTATCCTGCAGGCATCTGAGTTCTCAATAACAAGGTCTTGTGTCCCCAAAGAACATCACTGCTTTCTGTGCATCCTCTTCCCCCTGTACTTTAATCCTCACCCCGCAGAGAGAAGAATGGATGCCTGCAACACCAAAGCGTCTTCACTATCCTCGGGGTGTCTTCCCTTTTCTGACTGTCATGGATTCAGGTCAATGTAGTCCATCCAGTGAGAGCTACAGCAGCGAAGGACTGGAAGTTTCAAGCATGTCACTGTACACATACATCCCTGAGCTTTTGTGCCCTGTGCTTCTAAATGAAAAGTTAGATAAATTAGTGCCTTTCCTGCTATGCAAGCATAAAAAGAAGGAGTAGGTCACCATGGAAGAAATACTGTATCATGTGTCTCATGATTACCATGAGCACTTTGCTTTGATATTTGGAGAATTCTTTGAGTGCATATGGCTGAACTTTGGGATTGAAATGATGGAAGTGGGTCCACCTGGCCACCTATAGGATCTTGCCCCAGTCTTGGGCCTCACTTATAATGAGATACTGGATGATGGTGACCAGATCATTCCCAAAATCAAGCTCTTGATAGCCATCTTGACTGTAATCTTTACGAATGGCAACTGTGTCAGTGAGAGGGAAGTAAGGGAACTCCTGAGAGACAGGCGAGTCTCATATGAGAGGGAGCACACAGTTATAGGGGATACCTGGAAATTCATCATTGAGGATTTAGTACAGGAAGAGTACCTGATTTACCGACAGGTTCCTAACGGTGATCCTGCTCACTATGAGTTCCTGTGCGGTCCAAGGACCCATGCTGAAACCAGAAAGATGAAAGTCTTAGATCACTGGGAAAAGCTTAACAGGATATCTCCCAGGTCGTATCTGTATCTGTATGGAGAGGCACTGAGAGAGGAACTAGGTATTGTCAGGGTTGTTGAGGGAGAAGAACCATGACCAGGATGGGGACTGCTCCGCAGCCATGTCACTGGTTTAGTTCCCACCCCATGTGAAATGAGGCCCATTGTGAGTCTGTTTCTGGATAGGAGGAACTTTTCTATGTGGTAGAGGGCTGGGGGAGGGGCAAAGTACTGTCCATGCCATCTTGATGTTTCCTCTATTTGGGTTACCGGGAAATAGACCTGTATTTTCTTTATGAGTTTTGGAAGGTTTGTTACACTTTACAAAATTAATGAGCTTGCACATTTCTGAAGGATGAAATAGATTTCACTCATATTTATTTTTGTGATATTGATGTTTGAATGTGATTTCTGATGTGGACACTATTGTGTGTGGTATTAATGAAAAGTGGATTGATTATGCCTTTCCATTCCAGTTTGTCTTTACTATTTTGTCAAAGAAATAGGGAAATTGTTATTTTACATGCAATAAAATGGGAGTGAGATAGGAATTTTCCTGGAAATGTGTGACAAGATTACATCCATTTAGATGGTGCCAAAAATAGACATAGGTATGAAAATCAAATGTTAGATTATTTCTCTTTTCACCGTTGGTCCATACTATGAAAAATATACATACCTGACTATGCTCGTTTCCTTTAAATATAGGAGAGAAATTTACTGTCAGTAAAGAAGCTGATCTGCTCACAGGGACATTGATGCCTTTGTTGCATGTGCGCACTTGGGAAGGTCCTGTGTGTGGTCGAGATAGGAGCGCACCACACTGAGTAGGATCAACCTACCCCATAGGATGGTGCAGACCAGAGAACCGCTGATGTGAGGAGGTAGAGAGATGGACTCAAGGACCTAAAGTCTGTGCAAAAGAGCCCTGAGAGGAAGGGGTTCAGCAGAGAGCAGTCATAAGTGAGTGCTGAGCTGGGGGATTTAGGGCTTTGACACTGCAGTTCCTTCTCCAGGAGTTGATTTAGTGCAGCTGCAAGGTGGCCAGAGCCAGATGCTCAGATGAAGTGTCTGGGACCTGAGGTGACAGCCCGAGAGGATGGAGGAGAGGATGGAGGACTGCTCTGGGCAGGGCTTTTAGATGGTGCATGAATCTGAGAGGACTTCTCACCTGGAACAGCTGTGAGAAGATTAGTCCTATGCAGGGAATGAACCAGGAGACTTATGTCCAGCCTCTGCAAGGTCTCCCTGAGACATAAGGGTGATTCTTAGGTGAAGGGAGGCCTTAGCATCCCAGACCTGGTACTCTGCTCTCTGGTGGGAGTATCCACTTGCCATGGTCTTTCAGTGTCCAGTTGACCACTTTCCTGGGGACAACTTCTCATCTTCAGTCCCATTTGTCTCAACACTCTTACAAGAGGGACATGAAGATGTGACCTGTCATATAAGCCTATTATACAGAGGTCAGATGACTGCCTCACCCAGTGATTCTCCCTGAAGAGCTCCTGCTCACTATGTGTAGCTATCTACCCCTTGTTTCATAGCAGAAATTAATCAGATTCAGTTTTCAATTATTTGCCTTGTGAAGGAAACCCATGCTAGTGATATCCACAAATGTAATTTTCCTTGAAGATTCTTAGAACTGCATCTGTGCTGCGCTGGCTTTGACATGAGAATGGCCAAAAGCTTAGCTCTCATGGTCATAGAGGCTTTGGGAGCCCCAAGTCTAGATTTTGGTGAAGGAGATCTGATTGAAAATTGTTCCAGGGGAAGAGAAGCTGGCAAGAAGTGGAACACGATCTTCACCCAAATTTGAGGAACTTTGAATTACTTCGTCCCATTAGGGATAGACTCCCCAGTACCTAATCAATTAATACATACTACTGGAGAGAATACAGTGGGTGAAGGTTTAATCAGTAGCATTTTTCATTTCTTTTGTTTACTCCCCCAGTGACCTGAAACTTCCCAAGAAACACACACACACAACTTTTCCTGAAAAACAGTTATAGTGTTTGAGCTTCTGGTGTTACTAGAAACAACTGCTTATCATCAATTACTCAATATGTGTAAGAGATTCTGCCAGGTATCTTAGTACTTCTTTTACATTCCATGGATATAACATAAAAAAATGTCTGACTTACAACTTTTATAGCTGAAGAACATGAGGCCTGCTGGGTTTGGGAGCTTCTCGGAACCCCTGTGTTGTAAATGACAAGACCAGGGGTAGATTCTATGTATGAGGTCATCTAGTAGCCATACTGATTCCATTCTCCCCAACTCTCTTTCTAAAAGGAATATTTCCTTTTTTTTGTACCAGGAATTGAACTCAGGGCCTTGTTCTTGTCAGGCAGGCACTTGTGCCACTGTGCTATATCACTGGTGCTGAGAAGAATATTTCCAAGGATGTAGTGATACCCTGTGCCCAAGTCTCTGAATTCGGACCTGAATTTGGAATGTAAAAATGAGCAGGAAGTGGGTGTACTCTACTCCCAGGGGAACTGTCCAGCTTGTTCTTGTGTATTTAAAAAGGCACAGTCTGTCACTTTGCTCACCCTGGAAACCATCCATTAGCAACAGACTTTGTGTCATAAAAGTAAACCTTGGCCTATGGTGTGTAGGTCACTGACCATATGCCTAAGAACCATAGTAACAGAAAAGAGTGAGAAGCAAACTCTCCCAAATGGGTGATGAGCAGCTGGACGTGCAACATGGTCTATTTCTTGCTATGTCAGGTAATTAGGATATTTTTGAGACATCGTGACATTTTTCCAAAATTTTAAGGGACCAAGTTCCTAACAGTGTTGCACAGAACACATGTGCAGGGTCAGGAGCTTATGTAGGTGGTCAGACACTCAGCTCCCTGACCAGCTGCAAGGGAGGCAGGACCATGCTCACCACAGCAGAGTAAACCAAATCAGCTGCTCTGGGTGAGCTCCTCCAGACCCAGAATTCCTCTGAGTAGGTGCTAAATGCTTCTTTGCTGATCTCAAAATAAAAATATGAAGGATCTTCCTTTTCAAGGGTCAGTCATATGTTCCCACAGGCAACTCTTGGTCATTAATGTGTAGAATGGCACTCATCCCAATGTTCAGACAAGCACAACCATGCACATTTTAGAAACAGCTTTCATGTCAGCAGGCTGGCCATGAATCCAAAAACAGGAGAAAATTCTCAGCCTGCAAGGACAGGAGGCTGTTGTGAATTGAGGAATAGACAACTGCTAATGGTTAAGAACAAGTACTCCACATGCTAATATTGTTAGAACAATGTGAAAGTGAGATTGACTCTTTATCAGAAGCGTTTTTCCTTCCCAGAGTAGATGACACTTGAAAGAATTGGTGAATATCCAGGGCTTTCTAACCCTCTGAAAAACCCTTCACAGAAAGGAACAGAATTTTTCTTAAGAAATGGTATTTGTTTCTTTTTGTTGAGCACCTACTATAAGACCAGATATGGTGAAACTGCAACTCCTAACTCTCACACGTCTGGCCTTCCCAGCCTGTTTAGACACAGGAGCATTGTACACACTTGGCCTTAGGAAGGGGCGTTAGATGCTCCGTGCCACTAAAATATTACCAGGTCAATTATTGTTTCATTAGATCCATTTGTACAGAAGGTGCTGCAGGAAACCTGGATTAATCCTCACAGCTTGGCCACAAAGCATACAGACCTGTTTGCATGATGTGCAGGTTCAGCAATACAGGTTTGCTGCATTTGACAGGAGTAAGCTGACACCTTGAAGGCCCTGGGCAGGTGCCACCCTACAGATGCTGCCTGCAGGTTCCACCTGACACATACACCCTGCAGCCTTCTCAGTTTCACCATGACAGCTGTGATGTCCTCCCCAGTGGGAATGGCAAGTGTGGCCAAAGTCACCCAAATGCCTGTGCAGACTGGGGGTGTCCTCTTCCTATTGCTCTTCCCCTCACCTGGACCTGGCTTCAGCCTGCCCAGTTTGGAGTGTTATGTGCTCTGTGTCCCTAACACCCCCCCCCACTCAGCCCAACAGAGGACCCGGTGCTGATGGTAACAGGCAAGTATCCCCACATGAGGATCCCTGGTAAGAACTGTGGACAGAAGTTCCTACTGTATGGTTCCAGATGGGCTGAGGCACGTAGGAAACAGAAATACACCATGAGCAAGTTATTCCTTCTGAGTGAGACCAATTACACTAGACTCAGATTGAATAATTGGGCAGATAGCTGACACTGCACAACCAGTCACTGCAGATATGAGCCTTGAATAGGCTCATGAATAGGCATCTAAGAAATAGACCAAAGTGCTCCTTTCATAGCAGAAAAGATCACCTCCTTGGAGAAGTGTTCCTCAAGGAATCTGGTTGATCTTTTCCCTAAACAGTTCTCAAGGGAAAGGATGATCGATGTACATGTACTGTGCCCTCTACTGCCATTGGCTCCTAAAGCACAAGACTATTCTGAAAGCTTCCAAGAGTGCACTGGGTCTCAGCTATCCCCTGTGCACTGTTTGCTAGTGCTACAGGCCAATTAGATTGAAATGGGTATATCTACTTTCTTACAGACTATGAAATCAAATAACGCTATATATTTTGGCAAAAAGAAAAAATCTAATTTATATAAAGCTAGATCCAAGGAGTTGGAATGGTCCCAGTGCCTCAAATCACAACCTCACCTTGTCCAAGTGGTTAAGAACCTTTCATAATAACAGAAGGAGGGGAAGCACAGAGACAGTGCAGACCTCCACCCCTGCCTTCTCACTTCCAGCAGGCCTCAGATCATCCTGCTCTAAAGTAGGCTCCAGGCCCCTGAGGCTGATGACATCTGCATGTTCTATCACTTGCGAGGGCTGAAGAGGAGAAATGTATTCATTATAATTTCAGCAGGAAGAAATTTAGAATAGCTGCTTATATAGAAAAGAAAAATCTAATTTTTATAGTTTTATTTTGCAGTGCCAGTAGCAGTATATCAAGGGCAGTTTAACACAATCTTTTGCCCTCAGGTTTCTGAGCACCTCATCTCTATGCCCTTTCAGGCTATGAAGAGTGACCTTCCCAGGTTACCACAGAAATCAGAGAATCCTCAAGAAATATTCAAAGGGATCATCACGACACTTTCCTCTTCCTAGTATATAAGAGAAGAGCTGCCTTCTTATGAAGAGGGTTGTTTACCCTGACAGGAGTGTAACTCCTGCCTGTACCTGACAAACCAAGCCCCAAGGACCACAATACCACAGGTGAGGGCTGGGTCTGTAGCTCAGTCCTACAGCATTGGTGTTGCAAATCCAAGACACAGGGTTTTATCCATCCATTCCTACCACTGAAAAGCAACTCCTGTACTGGAAGCTAAAGCATAAAGCTCACTAGGATGCTCATTGATTCTCTTGGGGGAAGAATTGGCTTTGCAAAGTTAATACACTTATCCAGCAATTAACAGTTATAAGATGCAGCCATCTCATGGTGAATTTAGTATGAAATGTGATTAATGTTGTTGAGCAGCTACAATTTGAATTTTCTTAGTTCAAAGTAAAAAGAGGTAGCCTTTACTTTTTATTTCAAAGAGAACAGTAAAAAGATAAATGAAAAATAGCAAACTTACCTCATCACAGACAAAAGCAAAACAAAGCAAAATCATTAAAGATGATACAGGGTTTAAAAACAAAATGATAGGAATTAACACTGGTTGTTATATTACATATTGTTATCTTCATGAACTTGCTCAGATTACCAGATGTAAGAAGGCAAGATTGAGCAAACCATTAAAGAGAACAAAAATAATAATTAAAAAAACATTGGAGATAACCTTCACTGGACAGCATAAGCAGAGAAATTCAGAATCTATGTGTGAGGCAGCATGTGCAAATGCCCAAGGGCAGCATAGAGAATGTTCAGCAGTGGCATCACTCCATGCCTTGGGTACTGGACACTGTGTTCTACTTATTGCTGGCAGATGAAGATAGCAGATCTGGATTTTACTCTGCTTTGGAAGATGTCAGTCCATCTTTGCAGGTTATCACTTAATAACTTGCAACCTATTTGCACTTTGAAGTTGTTTCTCTGTTGATCCAGAGAAAAGGCAGCTTCTGTGGGGTGCGGTATGAGGCAGCAACTTTGGATCTCCTCTTATTTGCCCATTGAGGACTGGCTTTGCTCTGTGTGATACTGCGGCTCAGGTGATCACACAAAATATTCTCAGTGCATGAATCCAGCTCTTTTGAAGGATTGTGTTAGTGGTTCCAGACAAAGCACTACAAGCAACGTACTCAAACCCATACTTGACATGTGTACGATTTGCAGTAAATAAAAATCATTGCGCCATCTAAGATATAATCATTGACACATGGCTGGGTTGTCTTCATGAAGATTCCCATCATGTTGGGATTGCAACCCTGGTTCGTGTTCCTGGCAGCAGCAGTAGCTGGATAAACCTCGAAGACTGGGATCCCATGCTGGTGACCTCATATAGAGAGGGCATTCCTCCCACCATAGCTACTCTATACATAAATTCTTTGTTTAGTACTGGCGCTGTCAGTGACAGAGGATGCAGGTATTAACCAATCAGCTCATTGTGCCTTGTTTGTTCAGTGTCTCCTGATCATGACTGGTCTTTGTGATGTGTAGTGGGGTATCTATTTGTTCACTTTCAGTGACTTTCTCAATGTGTTCATCAGTAAATCACTTCCCACAATTCTGCTTGTCTCAACACGCCAATATTACTAATTATTTTTAATCTCTTATCAAGTTTCCAATGCTGTTCCATTGTCCATAACTGCATATGTATTTTGAACTTCTGCTCCTCTTTTGGTATTGGACTAATCTCTTTCTCATTGGAGAACTTCTACCCACCTGAATCTTTCTTATCTTGACTTGGTGTACAAGCTGTGGGTTCACTGGGCAGCATGGACATTTCACAGATGGGACTGACTGGGCTGTCTTAGGTCGCTGGAGGAGAGTCGTTGAAGGGGATTGTGGGATGTTGGTCTCTTTCTCCCTCTCCCAGCCTCCTAGCTGCGTTGAAGTAGAACTCCAGCCAAAATGTGCCCCACGCTAATGTACTAGCTCAGCACAGGCTCCTAAGGTGTGCCTGCTGACTGTGGCCTGAAACCTCAGAAACTGTGAGCCAAATGGAGCCCTTCTTTCTCATCTGTTCATCATTCAGTGAGGCCTACATGTTACAGTCACAGTAAATGGGGTGATTGCTGCCAGAGTTTTATATATGGCCCTGGGATAATTGGCTATCCACAGGCAGGTGAATAAACCTAGACTCCTATTTGCACATTAATTAACAGTAGTCCAGTCTAGATGAAACCCTGGAATCATACCAGAAATTATTGTACTGATATAAGGAAACAGATTAGAACTGCTGCAAAGAGTTGGAGTTGGCGAAGATTTTCTTGAACATGACCTCAAACTACGGATCACAAATCTGTCATAGACAAAAGATCAAATGCAGATGAAGATTGATGTTAACTCTCAAGCTTCCACAGTGAGTCTTTAAAAAGTCATCAATTACTCTATCTATTTTCTACTCCATTAGAAGCTTCATGTGTGCTCTCTGATGCTGGACAATGTTCAGTAGTCTACCCAACATTCTCTTCACTTTTATTGTAGAGATTTGGGGTATGCTGGAAATAAGTAAATGGTCAAAGTAAGATGTCATGAATCACATAGCTTATTCCCATACAAAGAGAGTATTTGTGGGGTGCACAAAGGTTAGAGAAGGGGAGAATCACAAACCTCCCAGGTACATCCTGAGCTCAGGAGAGCAGTCCTTACATTTCCCATACACAGGAGGATGAAGTACAAGCTTGGAGCTTGCAGCTACACAAGAACACACAGCAAGGAGGGGGAGAACTTTTATATAAGCAATGCTCCTGTTTACTGTGCACACCAAGGTAGAATCAGACCCTGTCACACCTTTTCCTGAAGTTGGCTGGAAGCCTCTCAGACTCCCTACATCTCACTTTCTGTATGTCTGAATACCTGGTGCAATGTTAATAGTGGAAGGGTTGCTCCTCATCTTATGCAGAAGCCAGAGCCCCTTGCCACATGGCTGCAATGTTCCCTGAGGCTCTGCCTGTCCCAAATCAGGGATACACTTCCCTTGGTGGCCCAGAAAATGTGGCCCTCGGGTGTCCCAAGGACTCTGTTCGGTGAGAGAACTACAGTAATATACGCTTGATTTTCAAGAGGATAAAGACTTATTGATATTTTGTATGCCCTGAAGGCATTTTTCTTCATAAATTTTTTAACGATAATCGTTCAGCAATTATTATCTCTTTGGCCCAAAATTTACAGGTGCTTCTTTCTGGTGAAGCACTAAAATGCCCCAATCATATGAAACTTATTGTACATTTCCTTACTGGCATTGCACCACAAGCAGAGCACAATCTGAACATTACCTGACCTTGTAATTTCCATCCTCAAATTAGTTAGTCCACAACCTTTGTGCTCAGTCTGCCACAGATTTTAATGACATGAGCAAAATGTAGAGAAATTTGTTGCCATATCATAATGTATATGACGTCCAGTACAACTGCCAATGGACAGTGGTGCCAATGTGAAAATTCCTGAGCCTGGCTCTTACTGTACACATGCCTGTTAATTCTCAGCTTTATTAACTCCTCAGTGGTTGTGCACATTAAGCACTGTTCACAGCATTTGGGGGCTTCCCCAGCCAGCGTCTGGAAACCTTGCTGTTTTCTCCCTGCTACCACTTCCAACGGATTTGGACAACATATTCAGGCTTGGTCATTAAACACTCCTAGTTCTAATGCCATTTCTTATATTAGTCACTTTCCTGCCGCTGTAACAATATGGGGAACACTTATCACTTAAAGGAGGAATAGTTTATTTGGGTCTCAAAATCAATGGATTCGGTCAGTGATCATCCTACTCAGGGACAGAGATGGCACAGCTAAGGAGAGGCGGCCATGCCATAGCAACAAACAAGGAAAGAGACAAGGGAAAAGCCCGGGATGAGAACAGGCCCCCCACGTATTCCCAAGTGACCCCCTCTTTTAGGCAGTAACCCCTTCCACTTGGGAGATAGAGATGAGACATTTTAGTTCTAAATCATAATATCTCTAGAAAGATACAAAACTTGTAAAAGATATATTACATAGACTCGTATTTTGTGATTTTGTAATCTGACGCACCTGAAATCTCTAGGGCATGTCACCTGTATGGAAACTCTTTTGGCAATGATTTATATTTTAGGTTTACATAACATCTATGAATTATGCATATTAACAGACTTTTGTGTGATATTTCAAAACATGGATATGATGCACTATGATCAAATCCACCCATGCTTCATTCCTTTTTCTGTGTACACTTCTCAATCTCTAAGAATTACAATTGTTCATTCAGATTGACTGTTACTGTGTTTCCACAGAAGAGGGAGCACATTGTAAGTCTGTCTTATTTCACCTTACATAATGACCTAGAGTCCAATCAACTGAAGCTAAGAAAAATGTTTAGAGGTTACAGGTTTAGTTTATACCAGATAAATCCTACCAACTCTAAAAAGTAGCCCAACAAATATATAAAGCATTTGTAGTGACAATCATACATTCTACTTACAATTTAAGGACAAAGAATTCTGATACAGATAGAGCAGTGCATCACATTCATTCATCAACAAGAGGATAACAACAAAAACGCTCAATTTTCTTCACATCCTGGTACCAACAAAAATGAAATATAATTGCGGACCCCTGTCTTTTACAGCACATATTTATGCTGAGAATCAACAGATGAGAGAGAGACAGAGACAAAGAGAGAGACAGAGAGAGACAGAGAGAAAAAGACAGAGACAGAGACACAGAGAGAGAAATAGAACCCAAACACACATCACCAAGTGAATGCAAACATCAGAACACAGAGGAAGCCCCAGGGGAAGGTGGATACTGCTGAAGTGGTGTGTTAGGAAAGCAGCAGGGAAGTGAACCTGGCATTAAGACCTATGAAGGTGATCCTGGCCAGCACATGTTGGAGGAAAATTTCTAAATTCCTGGCTCTGCAGCACTGCATAGCCTGAACCAGCACCTCATTCCAGAGATGCCAGTGTCCCAAGGGAAACATTGAGAGCAGGAAAATGGAGATATCATTAGAGCTTTGGAGCCTGTGCAGACAAGCATCTGAACCTGCCAGAGTGGGGAACAACTGGCTTTTAGAGCATATACTATTTTTTGAGAAAGTATAAAGAAAGCAGCAGAAACAGAACAGCAAGCAGAAGAGCACGTAAGATATAAAGGCATTGCTAGTTACTCCGTAATCAAGGAGGAGCCTCCCTCTTCAGCCTCATACGACTCTTGCATCAGGTCCTTGCTCTAGGGGAACAGATTGAGGCTCAAAGTGAGCACGGTCCTGGGTCCACCAGGAACCAAGCTGATGACCTCGAGGAGGATGGAAGTGAGCTAGGGAATTACCTTCTGCACCTGGGACATGTTCCCACATGTCACTTCTGCTGACTGCACAGTAGTCCAGTCACAGCTAAGTAAGGACATTTATCTCAGTTCCTACTTTGAGAGGAGGGGACCAGAGAGGTTCTGGGCTCAGGCAGAGTCCAGAAAGTGTAGACACAATTAACTAAGAAAGCCCTGGCCTAGACGCAGTCTCAGCAAACTACCCAGATCTACGCCTCTTGTGAGCCTTGCAGCACACAGGGCTGCACTGTCAGACTGAGCTCAGGTTCCTTAGGCCCTAAGAAAGGGAGTCTTGTTCTGAGAGGGGCAGAATCAAGTCCATAGAGAATGGTGGATCTGGATCTTTCAGGAACCAAGTGTCTGAACCCCTAATGTGGTCATAGGGGAGCTGGGGAATTCTGTCCCACTCTCGGTGTGAGCTCTGGGAGGCCCCAGCACATTGACTAATAGGATGTTCCTGTTTGATGCTATGGGTCACAGAAACTTAGGTGGTGTTTTGAGGGGGTCGCTGCAGGTGACAGGAATAGTGTGGGTAGACTGAGTTAGGGCTCAAAGTGATAGGCTACTGCGGGAGTGAATTAACCATACCCCAGAGAGAGGGTCTCATTTCTAACTCTATTATCAGACCTGGAGCACATAGGGCCAAGCTCGACAGAAAGCCTCCCCTTCTCACTTAGGCCTCAGGTGGTCTGGAAGTCAGAGCATCGGTGTGAGAAGAAACACTCAGGTAAACTGAGATGGGATTCAGACTGCCAGGAAACAAGGTCATGGCCCACCTTTTGAAATTAGGAGGGCCCTCTGTCACACAACGGAAGCCCCATAGAGGACCTCTTTGTTCATCTGTCAGCCTTATCATTTACTTGCGAGGGTCCCCCTACTTCCACAGGTGGAGCTGTGAGAATGTTGAGAACTGTCCCATGGAGTATCTCACAGAAGCTCTACATCCAGGGAGGCCCCATGCAAATGAGTAGGCATGGTATCACTTGTTATGTATCCAGTTCTAAGGGACATGAAGGGCCTGGTGAGAGGAGTGCAGCCTCAGTAGTGGAGTGGCCCAGACCCTGTCCCCAGTTAAGGTGAGAAGTGACACGGGCCCAGCACCTACAACACACTGGGACAGCTTGGCCGTGTTTTCAAAGAGAGAGGTATCCTGCATTCTGACCTGGAATCTGAGGGAGGAGAATGCAGGCCCACACAGGGGTGTGCCTGAAGGGAAGGACCGAAGGGGAGGATGTACAGGGAGAATTGTTAAGGCAACAATGTACTCTAAGAGCAGAGGGTGACCTTGACTTTGCTTTTAGCCTTGTGAAATGGATGCATCCTTGCCTCTGTCTGCATGTGTCATGAAACAGGAGATTTCCTTCTGAAGTGTGTGGGCTCAGGTCACACATCGAACACATAGGAGCCATGCACCTGCCATCTGGGTACTGTGGCCTCAGGAAGGACAGTGATGATAGCCTTGATGGCTACATTCAGCTTCATGGCAGTCGAGTACCTGGCTCTGCTCTAGACAAGGAAGGGTCTCTGGAACCTGCTCCTTCCGTCAGCCTGAGGAAAGCACATTCATGGGTGTGCAGAAATGCTGCATCTCTACTTTCATCACTGTGGACTCATGGAGGCCATTCCTTGGTGTGAGGAGCATCAGGAAGTCACTGGAGGAACCACATTGTCAGCAGAGAGAGGCCAGGATCTGCCAGGGACCCAGGTAAGAGATTTTGATGAGTCACAAAGGCATGAAGAGACCTCACACCACCAATATGAATGAACTTCTCAGAAACTGGTTGGCACTGCCATCACCAGGGAACCACAGAGGTCTTAGGCTCCACCAAGGATTCAGGTGTGGGCAGAGGTAACAACTCGCCTGAATACAAAGGAAAAAAGCCTCAACTTGTGTCCTCCATCACCTGTGGAAGGCCCAGAAGCCATTGATGGACTGGT
>PVLD010029283.1:0-18266 GCA_004027595.1 Dinomys branickii
TGTCACTGGTGTAAGAACCTGAGGGTGGGAACATAAACTAAGAGACATGAAGGAAATCTGTTCAAAAGTAAAGAACAGATGGGACGTGGGAAAGGAGAAAAGAAAGAGGCAAAAATGTATGTATGAATGTATGTATGTGTATACATATGTGCAGGATGGCTAACATGGTTCTACTATTGTCTTATGTCACTTAATGGTAAGGAATAGTTGATGACGGGTTGTTTGATCAATCTTGTATGTCTATATGTGTTCTCCAGAGCATACATTTTGAAGATATCAATATGCAATGCAACAACTATTGTTGGTTTTCTGTTGCTTTGTCTATAATTCAATTCTGATTATATGGTTATTGAGCTACTTTGTGTCTCTTTGTTAAGGCTTTTCGTTTTTTTTTTTTTTCCTTCTTTCTTTTTCTGTTGTTGATGATGTAGTTCTTTTTGCTTTCACACTTTAAAAAGAAGTTGTGCTACTGACTTAGGTCACTTTATTGTTAGGAATAGTTGATGATTAATTGTCTGATCAGTTTTGCATGTCTATATCTGTTTTCCTGAATATACACTTAGGAGTTATCAATATGTAATGCAACAATGATTGTTGATTCCCTGTCACCTTATCTGTAACTCAGATTCGATTGTACTATTCTTATGCTACCTTGTGTCTGTTTGTTAATATCTTTTTGTTTTTATACTTTTAAAATAAAAAAGAGAAGAACAAGAGAGGAGAAAGAAATAGTCTGTACATACCCACTTCAGAGGTAGGGGAATGTGAAAATCAACCCAAGAGCAGAAGGGGTTAGGGAGCCAGCCACACGGGGTTAACATGGATTCTCTTCCACTGAGGACTTTGGAAGGCTGTGCAGTGATAAGCTATGTTGGAAAAGAACTGGGGCTGCAAGAAAGTCTGACCTCTACATATAGCTTTGGAAAGGACTAGGGACACTACCACAGGCTTGGTTTTGAAAACATGCTCCTCTCGTCAGGAGGTGTGGTGAGGAACTGAGAAGCCACCCAGTGTAGTGTCTGGTTTACCACAGAAACCAGTTCCCTTAAGAGGACAACAGTTCACAGTGACCAGGCATTGATTTTGCCAGAGGCATGTTGGTTCGCAACTGAGTGTTACTTATTTGGATTTCTAAATAATGTTTTGCTCATAAAATTTCCAAATTTCTGAGGGTTTTTTAAAAAATGAATGACAAGTTTACCACCAATCTGCTCTTACTTGCAGTCTTCCAGGGTGTTATCTTGAGTGGGAAGGAAAAAGATGGAGGATTATCTACTATGCTGAGGATGAGGCAAAACCCTGAGCACTCCCAGGGGTCTGTGTCTGGTATGTGAGAGGTCCGCATTCTACTGTAGGTGGCTGCTTGTCATAGAAGCTGAAAGGATTGCACTGGGCTTGTCCTGCAGCATGGAGGACCACAACATGTGCCCTAGGACAGCCACTCCCCAGGGTAGCTGCAGGGAGACAGAGCTCTCACCAGGAACTAGTGCACCCTGGGGCCACTGCCATACTCAGCACCTTGAGACTGAGGGTGTGTTATTCTCTGAGGTAATTCGATCTCTATCTCTATTCAAGTTATATGTGGGATTGTTTTTCATATTATGTCCTAGAGACTTTGAGGGGTAACTCAACATTCAAAGTCTAAACAAAGGCTATAGCCAGAAAGGTGTTAGCTAACTCTAAGGTAAATGGGAAAGTTAATGAAATAAGCCTTGAATATTTAAGAGCAAGTCATGTAAGGAAACAACATCCTGCTTGTTAAACATACAAAGCAGCCAACAAATAAATACACCATAATCAACACTTCCTGTCTTATGTGTGATGTATCTGAGTTAAAATAAATATAATTATTAGAATTGGAAATGTTTATTACTGTGGAATTGATCAAAAATTGTGTATAGGTCTACTGTAGGTAAGATTTTTTAAAAAACCCTCATATAGCCACTCCCCTTGAAGAGCATATATCTGGGAGGAAAGGAATATATATATTAATAAGTACAGTGTGGTATAAAGTATGTATGCATATGTATGTGAATTTATTAAAAGGGAATTAGAGTTCCAGACGTGTAGCATTTGGAAGGGAAAATCAGGGACATCATGATTCATCTTCAGATCTCTAGCCCCAGGGATAACATTAATAAAGACAAGAGAAGGGAAGGCTGTGCTACAGAGCAAACAGGAAGATACAGAAAGAGTGCTTATGCTGGGAGAGGTAAACAGCAGTTAGTAGTTGGGGGAGGTCTCAGTGTTCAAGGAGCTGAGGAATTTAAGTCTAATGGAATGGATACCTGTGGGCAGCTCCACACGGGACACTTCAGTCACCAGCTGACACGTTTTAACGTTGCAAGAGAAGATCTGCCAGTGGCAAAATGGAAAGGGAGATTCAAAGGATGAAAACGTTAGGATCCAGAAGACTAGGAAGAGGAATGTGTCAGGGATTCCAGGGATGACCCATAGATAGGCATCCAAAACATTTGTTTAAAAGATATGGTAGGACACAACTAATGAAGAATGCCCACGGGCTACAGTACACCAAGCTGAGGACTTACAGACAGGATCTCTTCAGATGCCTGCTCATGAGCTATCTGAGTTCACACTTCCTGCTGCTAATACGGGGAGAAAGGTTAGCACAGCTCTCACTTGGCAACTGTAATTATGATGCTGAACTACAAAAGAGGAGAAGTGATTTGGAAACTGTTGCAAGTGAGGGCAATGATAAATTCAATTTTCAGTTTGTATTTTGGATCAGAAGTATATAGAGCAGGAAGTAACTTAGATATGATGAATGCAGTTTGAAGGAAAGCTGAGTGATAGATGAACATTGGAGATGTAATGTGGGTGTCTTCCATTATGTATTCTCATCACACGTGTTGAAAATTATTCAGGAGAATTTAACAACATGATATTACAATTACATTTTACATTCCTTACTTATGGAAGAGCCCAACAGGCACTTGACGATTGACTTAGGATTTGGGAGATATACTGTAAATATTCCCGTGTATTAATCAAGACTTTTCAGAGAAATAGAACCAACAGGGAAAATATATGTATGGATTTATTATAAGAATTCACCCTTGAGATTATGGAGGCCAAGAAATCCCCATGTGCTCTCTGCAAGCTGAAGACCTCTGAAAGCCAGTGGTGTAATTCTGAGTCCAAATACCTGAGAACTGGGTGGTCACTGATTAAAGTCCTAAAATCTGAAGCTTCAGAAACTGAAGCTCTGATATCAAAGAATAGACCATGACGACTCAGTTTCAGAAAAGAGTAAATTTGCTTGTCTGTGCCTTGTTGTCCTTTTCCAACCTCAGGTGGTTTAATAACGCCCACCCACAATGGTGAGAACAATCTTTTCACCAAACCTATGGATCCAAATGTTAACTCTTCCAGAAACATCGAGATGCACCTACACAATGTTTTACCAGCTGTCTGGGCATCTCCTTAACCTATTCAGATTGACATGTAACTTAACCATCAAACCTCTAATCTGATATGAGAAAGAACTGCATTCCATTTCCATATCAAAGTTATTTTTCAATGCATAAATTCATTGGAATAATACATTTTGAGAAATGAAGTGTAACATTCTCTGGCACATTTTCCTAGTCATGTAATATGGAACCATGATTTTGTAGTATTGTTGCTGGCTAACATGGGCCCTTGCTTTAGTAGAAATGGAAATTAAAACTAAAGCACAAGTTTACAGACAAAGCTTTAATTGAAAAGTTAAAGGGAAGCTGGGTAAGGGCTCCAACTTAGGTAGCTGGAGGAAGTACACTTGCAGAGGAATTCAGACTGGCCTACCTGTGAAGGTGGGAGTCTGGCTTTTAGGAACAACTGGTGATCTGGGATCTTGTTAATTATTCTCAGTACTGGTATCATGATTCTAGAATATTTATGGCTGGGAAATGGTTTCATTTCTAGGGAAGGGTTACCTCTATCCATGTTGGTCTCAGTCCTGTGGGGCTCCACCTTTCCTGGGGTCCAGGTGATCACAGGTTCAGGATAATGGCCAGAGACCTTTGGGTGTAGTGGAATGTCCCAATAATCTCTTACGTTGATGTCCTGGGTCTTGAAGGGAGATGAGATCATGTAATTTCAGGGCCCACCAACCTTACCCAACTGGCTCCTAAGGAGATACTCTCTAAATAATCAGCATATATTCATGCACAGCTGAGAAGAGACCTCATCCAGACTTACACCAACAAAGGATACAAAATGAAGCTCAAGCTTTGTTCTGCTCTTAGTTACCTTTCGGTCATCTGTAGGTACAAATGAAGAGTCATGGTTATAGCAAAAATGGCTTTGCAGTCCCTGACTGTCCCAGAAGAAAGCACAAAGTCATGATTTCAATGAATAGCAGGTTAAGGGCCCAGGATTCTACTTGATACCTACACTGTGGTCGTCCCTGGCTATGTTATGACTGGACCAGTATGTTACAAAGTGTTAAATGCATACATAAAAAGAGTTCTATAGTCAAATAAGTTTAAGAAAGTTAAATAAAATTAAACATTCTAGAATAACTACAATATTTTAAAATTCAAAAATGTATTTTGAATTCTAAGTAGGGTAACCTTAGTGTGAAGCATGTTCTCCTTTCCTGAGTTTTGTTTTTGTATGATGCTTGGATTTTTAGAACTTTGCAGAAATAAAGGCTTAAAATATACATTTTTGTCAAAACAAATGAGTTCCTTACACTGGATGGTGTTTCTACACGTGACCTTGAAAATAAATTAATAAAGGAGGAAAGTAAAAATATTAGGTTGACAGACATTTAAAGTAGGGCATAGGATGCCATAAAAAGCTTTTTGAAAGTTTAAAAGTAGGAGTTAAAATGAGTGCTATATGAAAGATACTGGATTAGAGTCTTTGAATATTTATTACACAAATGTGCAAGTGTATGACCAGCTTTTTCTCAGTGTGGGGAAGACATGGGATAGAATCCAATTCACATTTGAAATGACTTCTTTTTAAAATTTCATACGAGAAAAGAAGTCTAAGTTTGTTAACTTTACAAAGATAAGCCCCAGGATAAGATTTGAGTTCACTGCACTGTCTTTAATTATCCAGGGAGCCGCCCTTAGGAAGTGGTCAGGACCCCTGTGAAGACAGGTGAGGAGTTCCAGCGGGGAGGACTGAAGGAGGCAGCTATGGGATTAATTTGGAGAAGCACCTTTGCTGAAATTTCTCATAAAGTATACGGAGAGCAAGGGGATCAGGAGATACAGAACTCTCTGGGTCGAAAAATAAATCTGAGTTTCCATGGCTTTTCTGTGTTAGCCCTTACTGAAAAATTCATTTACCACTAATGGTGTCAAGTGGCCCAGTCAGCACTTGTTATCATAACAGAAAGAAAAATAAAGAGCCCAGACTGAAAAGTAATGTTGCCATTTCCACTTTCCAGCTGCTGGGGAAAACAGACTCTGTTATCTAAACCCTGAAGGGCCAAGGGTCCAAGGAGCCACCTGGTTCTGGTGAGTTTGTAAAGCCTAGTAAGAGGTATTAGTAAAAATAAGGTGGAAAAAAAACTAGGAACATGGAAAACAACCTAAAATTCTAAAGCCCTAGCATGTACCATTTTTTAAATCCTAGGAAATAACATACAGAATTCTATTTTTTTTTACCTATATAAGAAAACAAGTCATAGCTGTGTCAGTTGTACCATGTCAGCCTCCATTACATTGCAGCTACTAGAATTTTTTTTTTTAAATCCAATCCTATCAACATTGGTGGTTTTCTAACCCAAATTTCTAAGCAACCCACAAAGCCATATGCAGGCCAGACCCAGGAAAAGGCCAACCAACAGAAATTATGCTGAAATAACTCAAGACTTTAATGTTATCATATTGGTCCCAGTAACTTAACGCATAGAAAATACTCATGAAAGATTTTTCGATTTTCTGTTTCTTTATTTAGGTGATGTTGGCTACACAACATCATCACGTCTTCATTTTATCAACCCAAATGAAGACACTCTGGCAGGTGTGGTGATGTGTGCTCACTCAGGGGCCTACTTGTCTTCGGTGTTGGTCTTCAGTGACAGTCATTCCCTGTGAGCTTTATTCTCCATTGAGCTACCACACAGCAGCACTGAGAGCTTTACTGGTCCCTTGGGAGGGAGAAGCAGTTGCCATCCGGGGTCATAATAACTCTATCTGAATAAATAGCAGTGTCAACTTGAATTTGCAAGCTCAGATCTGGCTCATCTTTTATCTAACTGATGAGATGTTGGATACCAGGCACAGGAGACTTTTTCCTCTTAGTTTTGAACTCCTGGGGTAAAAGTAAGGATTTAACATGATTCTTCTTTACTCTGAACGTGTCAGAGCATTTCCTCACTCTATTATGTACTTTGCAAATGTCTGGCCCTTTCTTTAACACATTTTTCGGTGTCTGTGAGTTCAGAAAGAATGTAGAATTAGAATGTTGAGAACTGATGAGAATGGAGTGGTCATTTAGTCCAATGGTTTCATTTGATAAGGACTTACTGGAGACCCAGAAAAGTGTAGGAACTTGCATATGATCCTGAGGGTTTATTGGAAAAACTTGGCCCTACTCTCCCTGATTTCTGATCTCATTTCATCAAGTGCTTCCTGGATCTGGCACCCTCACAGTCATGAAAATAATGAGGCACTAACGCTAGCCATACTTTGTGAAACCTTGACACCTTTCTTCATCTAAAGTTGGCTTACCTTTCTAGAATCTGGGATTTATAACTCAACTCAGAAATCACTTGTTAAACCAGGTGTGGTAGTGCACACCTCTAATCCCAGCACTCAGGAGGCTGAGGCAGTAAGATCATTGCAAGTTTGAGGCCAGCCTGGGATATAAAGTGAGCTTAAGGCCAGCCTGAACTGCATAGCAAGACCCTGTCTCAAAAAGACAGAAAAAAAAAAATCAACATCTCACCAGGCATGATGGTGCACACCTGTAGTAGGAGGATTGTTGCAAATTCAAGACCAGCCTGGGCTACAAAGTGAGCTCAAGGCCAGCCTGAACTGCATAGCAAGACCGTGCCTCAGAAAGACAAAGAAGAAAGAAAGAAAGAAAGAAAGAAAGGAAGGAAGGAAGGAAGGAAGGAAGGAAGGAAGACTTGTTTGATTTCTCCATGAAGACAAGTGTCTCTCTCATAGTATTCTTTTATTTTAAAGAAGAAAAAAACAATAAAAGCAATAATACAGAATTTCAAAACAAAATAATAGGAAATTAACAATGGTCATTATATTGCATATTCTTATCTTCAAAGTAATTGTTCAGATTGCAAGGTATAGATATGCAAAACTGAGCAAACAATATAAGCACAAACTATTCCTTTCAACAATCTAATGGAAATTAGTAGTATTACATTAGCTATCTTGTGTATATATGTATATTTTTTTCCTATGCCAGCTGTTTTTTCCTTCTGGGCAGTTTCTTTCCCTTTCACCGTATCTATTGTGTATTTTGGATTTTTTTCACTTTTTAAGTTTCTTACACTAGGGAGACAATAAGATGTTTACACATGCAAGTATCATTTGTTTCACTTATGGGTGTGGTCTCTAGTTGCATCCATTTACCTATAAAAGCCTTGAGTTTATCATTCTCTATATCCTGTAGTATGCTTTTTTTTGTTTTGGTGAGTCTGGGGATTGAACTTACGACTTTATGCACGCTAGGCAAGCACTCTACACTGAGCTACATCCCAAGCCCATATGCTATCGTACTCTTGAGATAATTATGTGGCTGCTACTTTCTTTTCTATTACTGAGAGCTGCATTCAGGAACACAACATTTCACTAGAATTTTTGTGTTGTTACACTGAGCTGAAGTTTACCTTTCCTTCACTTCTACCCTTGGGTCTCTATATTGCCGTGTAGAGCAGTGACTCTGATTTGAGCCACACCACACAGCTTTGCAAATGTTGTCAGTTACCCAGCATTCCCTTAGGCTTCTTTTCTCAGAGTTAAACATCTGTTTTTTCTAAAGTATGCCTTCTATGCTACAGTTACCAAATCCATCATGATGCTAAACTTTGTATGTATTGTCTTCTGCAAATGACCATATTCTATGAATCCACTCATTCAACTAATATTTAATGAACATGCACTAAGTTGAAAGACACTTTTAAAAGTAAGTAAGAAAATATAGTGTGGTATATAATAATACAGCCTACAGAGGAAAATTAATCAGAGCAAAGGGAAATGGAGACTATGTGTATGCGTAGGGGTTTGAAGGCTTGCTGCTGTACTTAGGGTGATCAGTAAAGATGTCACCAATGAAATGACCTTTAAGCAAATATACAAAAGAAATGAAGAGCAGGACTTTCAGCTATGGGGAGAGAAGATTTGAGAATAAAAATGAGCCTGTATGTTAGAACGAGATCACTACTGAAGTTCCAGTGGAAGGAATTGGGGGATAATGGTAAGAGGGGATGTTGGGAAGGTTGTTATGGGGTAAACTCTCTCCCCTGAGAATGTATACACTGGACCCCTAAATTGCAGAAGGTGCTGGTGTTTGCCAAGAGAGTCTTAAAAATGGTAATGAAATTAAAACAAGATCATTAATGATCTTTAGATCATTAGGCCTTAATCTCATATAACTGCTGTCTTTGTAAGAAGAGAAACTTAAGACACGGATTTGTACACAGGGAGGACCATATGAAGATAGAGCACAAGGCAAAGAGACAGGTTCCGGAAGAAACCTGCTAATGATTTGATCTTGGACTTGCAGCCGCTGGAACTGTGAGAAAACAACTTGCCATTGTGCAGGTCACCTGGTCTATGGCACTGTGTTATAGCAGCTCTGGTAAGCTACCACAGAGATGAAAAGGCCATATTGCATGTGTCTTTACATTTCAAGTATTTTGAGCAAAGTGGGAGCCATTTGGATCTTTGAGCAGATGCAGGGCATAATTTGGCTGATATTTTAAATGGATCACTCTAGCATCTGTACTGAGAGTAGTCCTCAGGGAGGCAAGGAGAGAAGAAAAACCAGTAGGAGGGTGTTGCCGAAATTTACATGAATATAGGAAGCGATGAGAAGAGGGGAGCTCTGGAATATAATTTGAGGCTAGTGCCCCAAGGACTATTGGATAAGTTGGAACTGTGGTGAATGACAGTGAAAACCGTTAAGGAGCTGATAATGATACAAAGCATTTGACTATGGCAACTGGAAAAATCGTAACATTCATCAAGATGGCTAAAACTGCAGGAATAGCAGTTTCTAGTGAGGGGGACCAAGTTTACTTTGGTCACGATATTTCTTTTCTTTTCTTTTTTTTTTTTTTTTTGGCGGTACTGGGGATTGAACTCAGGACCCTGCGCTTGCTAGGCAGGCGCTTATTCCACTGAGCTATATCCCCAGCTCCTTGGTCATGATAGATTGACAGTGCTTACCCACCTTTGAGTTTGAGACCCTACTGTATATGTTAACCAAGAATTCAGAGGAGTGGTGAGGGC
Organism: Dinomys branickii; assembly: GCA_004027595.1. Taxonomy (NCBI): domain Eukaryota; kingdom Metazoa; phylum Chordata; class Mammalia; order Rodentia; family Dinomyidae; genus Dinomys; species Dinomys branickii. The sequence goes on from PVLD010029283.1 coordinate 9,441, forward strand.
AAGGATTTAGCCATGCTGAGCAAAATCGCTTACTATGTAAAGAAAACAAAATGAGAATACTTGATATGGAGTATTCTTGGACGCTTTGAGATTGGGAGGATGAGCAGTAATGAAGAAGCTCAAGCAAAGAAGGAGCAATGGGTGAAGTAAGAAGGGAATGAAAGAATGATTTCAGAGAAGACATACCAAGAATATACTGCAGGAAGAGAGAACGATTACTAGGGCTAACGCAGCAACTGTATCAACTAAGATAAGGACCTCATCAGCCTTAGTGATAGTGTGATATCAACCACCAAAGCGGGTGCGAGGAGGGGCAGGGATGAAAGTATGATTGAAATGGGTTCAGAAGACAAAAAGAGAGGTGAATTTGAGTGAGTAAGAATATTCTTTTCAGGATGTTTTGCTATAACGAGGCAAAAAAGTTGCGTAGTACCTAAAGGGGACTACCAAGAGGTGGCATTTTTTTAGAATTACCATATAGTCAGACACCAGGCGAATGATTCAATAACAAAGGAGCACTGACAAAGCAGGAGAGTGAGCGACTATTGCAACAAGTCCGAGAGTACATAGGAGTTTCAGAATAACAAACAAAATACAAAAGTAAGGGCAGTTGCTCTTGGATAGGACCAACATCTCTAGCTGTGTTGTCTTCTGTGGTAGTCACTAGCTGTATGTCACTATTTAAATTTAACTTTAAATGAAGAGATTTAAAATGCAATTACTCAGTTGCTCCAAAACCTGTGGCTAGTGATTACAGTACTAGGCATCACCAGCTAGAAGAAAGTTCTGTTGAATAGCCCTGAGATGGGTCATAAGGGGAGGCAGACATTTGTATGGACATGTATACAGGTTGGTAGGTGGATATGGTGGTGGGAGCTTGGCCAAGGTCTTTACTGATTTCTCCCACTCTCTCATCTAAATAGAAAGCAAGTGCATGGGCTGTGCAGGATTTAGGACTTCGAGGAAAAGTGCATGCTATGGTTTGAATGTGCTTTGTTCTTTCCAAAACGTATGTTGAAAGTTTAGGTTAGGTCAGTAGTTTAGGTTAGTAGTCTAATTTAGAGATATCAGGATGCAGTGTGTTTTTCTCTAACCCTATTCACTAGTAAGACTGTGGTCTTTGAGTAGTGGAAAATGAGCTGGTCAAGTGAATGGTTTTCAATCTTGACTGCATATTGGCTGCATCTAGGTGCAGTCTTTTCCTCAAAGGTAGAAGGTATGATTCAACTTCTTCTCCTCCTTCCCCTTCCCCTTCTCCTTCTTTTTCCTCCTCCTTCTCCTGCTCCTCCTTCTTCTATTCTCCTTTTTCTCCTTCTCCTCCTTCTCCTTCTCCTTCTTTGCCTTCTCCTCTTTTTCTCCTTTTGAGACAGAGTCTTGCTATGTAGTTCTGGCTAGTCTTGAACTCACAGTGAACCTCCTGCTTCAGACTTCCAAGTGCAGACATTATAGGGGGGTGCCTCCAGGTTCAGCTATAACTGAACATTTTGAAAATGGGCCCTGGGCATTGATTGATACCCAAGATGATTCTAACTCAGGTATGTGTTTGAGAACCACTGAGTTGGATCAAAAACATGGAGAAAATGTGCAGAGAAGAGAGTAAAAACAGAACTTTGCTATTGAAGGACCATGAAAGCCACAAAGTACAAAGAAAGGGACTCAGGAGTTGTGGAAGGACAGGGTTGGGATCAACTTGGGAGTGTTCAAGACTGATGGCTGATGAGAAATGGGCTGGGAATTCAGGGTTTCTTGGGTAACAAATACAAATTGGACAGAAGACACCATGAGACGTGCTGTGCTTGTCTAAATCAGCTAATGAATAGACAGTAATGCCAACTACATAATTATAAAACATTTTCATAACCCCTCTGTCATGGTTTATACATTGTGTCAACTTGGGAAGTCCAGAGGTTTGGTAGAGTGACTCAGCAGGAAGCCAAGGTGCTTACTTTGTACACATCCTGAGCCTGTGGAAGAGGAGGGCGTGGAGGCTGTGTGGGAGCTACATGCCCCCTGGGTGGGGGTAGGCTGTTTACAATGTAAGGGAGAAAAAGAGGCTGCTTTGCTGCCATTCCTCTCTTGCTCTGGTTGTTTTTGCTGTGCTCTGCCGCCATGAATGATTGCCCTCTGCCATGTGGCACTCCGCCTCAGAACCAGCCAAGTATGGACTGAAAACTCCACAAACTGTAAGCTAAATAAACCTTTCCTTCCTTCATTTTGGGCATTGGGTATTTTGTCTCAGCAACAAGAAAAAAGTAACCAAGACACCCTCTAAAAAGAAAAGAAAGAAACAAACTTAATTTTAATAATAATATATCTTAGGCCATCAACATATGCAAAAATTTCTTTCAACATGTAATCACTGTAACATTTACTTTTTAAGTTTTATTTTAAAGAGAAATGAACAAAAACAAAATAACAAAAACAAAGACAAAATAAAACAACAGAAAACTATAAAAATGATATAGAATTTCAAAATAAGATGACAGGAAATCAACAAGGGTTGTTGTATTACTTATTGTTGTCTTCAAAATATTTGTTTAGATTACCAGATATAGGTATGGAAGATTGATCAAACAATTAAACATTAACTGTTCCTTTCAATAAACCAATACAAATTATGGTATAATTATCTTAGCTATTGTGTTTATATTGCATATATTTTTTCCTTTCCTTCTTTCTTTTCTCTCTTCCCTCATCCCAGTTGTTACTTCCTACTGCACTGTCTCTTTCCACTTGACAATATCTATTGTACCTTTCAGATTTTATTTACGTTTTCAGGTTCTTACACCAGGTATACGTTTATTAATGAGATATTCAGTGTCTTTTTTTTCAGTACTTCACCTTCCAAATTTGGTGAGCATTTTATGGCTAATGCACGTCTCTGTTCAAAGCAGATACATTTCAAGTGCTCAGCAGCCACCCGTGCAGTGGACAGTACAGATCTAGATGGAGAAGATGAAGGTGTGCTGTGTAATTTCTAGGGGGCATTCCTCTCAGAACACAAACATACTGCAGTATATCCAATCTTTAATCAGCCAGGTATTATATTAAATATAATTACGTTCTTACCTAATGCAATCTAGCGTGTCCAGAAAAGCATTGTGAGAGCCTTAGTCATATGCTCTGCTAAAGTCCAAATATGCCATGTCAACCACATTTCCCTAATAGAGGTTAACCTAGCACACATTTCTTAGAGAATCCGTGCCAGCTTTGGCTTCCAGAGGCCCCTGGTCCCTTCCTCTGTTTGTCATTTAATGATGTAGTCCCCAGGCTTCCTCTCACTGTGTGCAAGTGAGCTTTTCTTATTTCTGATAGTTGAGGTAACTGATTTTGGAAGCTAAAGGAAAATGGGAAAGTGGAATATTGCTTGGCATGTAAATGGTAGCAAAGCTGTATTTGATTCATTGGCCCTGAATTTTGTAACTTGGTCTTTTATTAGGGGTCTGCTAAGGGCTTACATGTTAGTGAGGTTGAACCAATGAAAAAGTGAACACCAGTCTTTGCGTTAGAGTGGATACTTAAATTCCTTAACAAATGGCCCTGAATTTTGGTTCCTAGAATTAAATAACAAAAAGATGTTTGCATTTCATGCAGCGGCCTAGAATGAGAGATCCACTGTTGAAATCATTTAAAGCTAAATTTGCAAAGGAAGATGGAGAGAGAACAATGTCGAGATAAAAGCACACGAAGCAGGATGAAGGAAAGTGTGCGAGAAAGAGACAGGTGACAGAAAGGGTGTCCTCACTGATGATAACAGGAAGTAAGAAGAATAAACTTAGGTGGGGCTTTCGGTATGTATGTGGGGATGCTGGCGAGTGGGAAAAAGCGATCTGACATTTGAGTACAGCAAAGTAAATATGACTTCACTGGTGGCACCATGTGTTGGTGCCATAAGACTGATAACTAGAATTAAGGAGCTAAAGTGTAGGTCTTTTTCACAACAAATTGACCTGTATGCTATTGCTTGCTCAGCTGGAACAAGATTTAAAAGCTCCTCCTCACACAGACAACTTGAGTAACCCCAGAGCCAGGAGACCTCTTTGTCACTGTCCAGACCATCAGGGTTGGGTTTTAAAACAAGATTCTCACAGCACTAGAGAATACTGGGTTACTGAATCAGGTTATTTGTCTTTTTCAGACACTCTACCCTCCATTTTCTCTCTCTCCCTCTCTCTCTCTCCCCACCCCCCACTACTGGGGATTGAATCCAGGTCTTTCACTGACCCACATCCTCAGACTTTTTCTTTGTTTATTTTCATTTTTATTTTGAGACAGGTTCTTGCTAAGACTCTAAGTTGCTCAGGCTGGGTTGAAACTTATCATCCTCCTGTTTCAGCTCTCAGAGTGCTGGGATAGCAGGTATGTGCCTCTATGCCTCCTTATTCCCTCTTTTTGAGCTTTTTAAATGTACTGTTTGCAGTACATTCAAGGTCTTTCTATGTAGTCCAGGCTGGCCTTGAACTTGCAGTGGTGCTTCTGCCTCAGTCTCTCAAGTACTGGCATCACAAGCTTGCACCACCATGCCTGGTTGCAGTACATAATGTTTGCATGTGTCGTGGGCAGTTCATACATGTATATAACACCTTTTAATACTTTTTACATGTCTTTCCCCTTTGCTCTCTCCTTTCCTGCCATCTGTTGAACTGGTTTTATGAATCTCTATTACACTAGATAGAGGACATAAATTATGAACAGACCAAAGGTATGTTACACAGGGATTATCAGTTTCCACATGGTGACACTGGGCTGCCGAACAAAGCTCTTTCTTCCTCTAAAAAATACGGATAATATAGTCTGATTCTTGGAGTGCTTAGGAGGCTTAGAGGTGACATCTGTTAAGTGCCTGGCTCGTAATGGGCATTCAATACAGTAAATGTAGCTTGGTGTTGAAAATATGAACTTGGCTTGGCTTGGACTTTTCATTTCATTCAGCTGGTTATTGTATCACAGCAAAGATGAGATCACAGTGGGAGAGTTGGCCAAAGCAGACTGAATCTTAGTGAATTTAGAAATAGGCAAGGGAGAAATGAGACCTAGGCTGGGACGTCTGCCGCAAGTGCCTGACATGATTCTTGTTAACCTACTTGGAAATTCTCATGGGCTGCCTGTCATCTGAGATGTCTCTCTCTCTCTTCTCTCCACGCTCTTCTCTCTCTCTTCCTTGGTCTCTCAGTTTTATTGACATATATTTCACACACCGTATGATTCACTTATTTAAAGCCTACAATTCAATAGTTTTAAGTGTATGTGATAATACAAGGAGTGATTGAAAAATACAGTGAATGCGTATGTCAGGAAGACTTATTACAGTAAAAGACACATGGCCAAGACGAGCCAAGTGCGTTTGAAGCAAGGGGGCATATTTTGAATATCTTGAAGGGGGTAAATGGCAATGTGTCTTTTACTGAAATAAACTTCAAAAATTTAAATGTTTACCATATACTTGATCATTTTGTGCAGTCATCAACATAGTCAATTTTAGAACATTTTCATCACCTCAGAAAAAACTCCCCCAGCCTTGTCATCCCCTTAGCCCTAAGCAATAACTATTCCACTGTCCTTTTCTATATGTCCCTGTTCTGGACATTTTCATATAAGCAGAATCATATTATGTGACCTTTCATGATGGCTTTTTAAATTTAACTGAAGGTTTTCAAGGTTCATCCATGTGGTAACACACATTAGGATGCCGTTCCTTCCTGCAGGCAAAGCATTCCATTGTAGGACAAAAGCCTAGTACGCACTAGCTTATGAGCATTTGGGTTCTCTCCACCTTTTGGTTATTATGAATAATGCTGCTGTATTTGTGTGCAAGGTTTTGGGTGGAGTTTAAAATAACTTTTGTTGAGTATGAGTCTAGGAGTGACTTTGGCTGGTGCTCAGTTAACCTTTCCCTTGCAAGAGCCAGACTTCGTGATTCTATCCCCATTTCCCTCAAACATTTCATGTAAGAATGCTGTGTTTTCTAAAGTTTATTCACTGGTGAAAGTTGCTGAGAACTTACTGCCTATCAGGTGCTGTTGGGGACACTAGGTAGTTTAGGGATCAGGCTGGGTTTCAGGCTCTTGGATCTAACTAGAATCTGACAGCAGGGTAACTACCTGTTGTAGATATAATTGTAGGCTACCTTGCGGGACAATACGATATTGATGAGATTTTTCCCAACTCCTCTTGGACTTACTGGGGAAAGTTATACAAGAAAATAGAAATAAATAGTGAGTGGAGTTGGAGAAGGGCTGGCGTGATTTCCCAACACAGGGAGCATATAAGCAGAGACATAGCTTATATAAGAAATAGCTCTGTATAAATAAGTGTGTTGCTGGGTCATAAAACTTCTGGGAGTAAGAATTTTCAAAGAAAAGGAAATATAACTGCTTAATATAAACCAATCAGGGGAAATAATGATTAAGATAAGAAAGATTATGCAGTGATTTATAACTACTCCCTAGGTTGCTGTGTGTCACAGGCAAGCCATTAACTTCTCTGTGCCTCATCTTTCATTAGATGTTGAGCAGAAATTAAGCAGCCCCAGTACCTGTTTTCTAAAGTGACACACACACTGCTAAAACAAAACAAAACAAAACAATAAAGCCTAGAAAACTTTCTAATATTGTTCCAGATACAGCTAAATCTTGAGCAGATAAGACTACATGTGACCAAGGAGATAGAGCATACATTAGACTCCAGATTAAATGGATTGAAGGGAAGAATTAAACGAAGAAGAAATAAAAGGATTTCAAACAGCCTGGAAACTGGGTACTAATTTTACCAACCCATCCATACCTAGCCCAAAGCACAAGTTCGGGTCTGCATTTACCCTTCCGAACTTAACCCTTCGTGACTCATGGAGAGGGTGCACCTTCCATGTTACCGCAACTCCTCCCAAATAGTTGCTTTGGAACATTTACTGTGCTCATAAGACTGTGATTGTTTATACTGTTATGAGCCAATGCAGCTATCCAATAGCATGCGTTTCTTCACAGATACTGTGGTTCCTATGTACTCCTGTAGAGTTTGGTTCTTTTCAGGCCTTTAAGCTCCTAGAGTATGCTCCATGGGGGTTCTGTCACACTTTATTCCTAATGAAAGTCATCAGTACTTAAGAAAGTGAGGCATCCTCTTCCATCTGCATTTACTGCTCATAACTCACAGCAGCCATATTAGAAGCAAGTAAGAGCATGATATTCCCAGTAACACAGCAACCTTTTGTCTGTTTGTTTGTTTGTTCTGTGATCATGGAGATCAAACCAAGGGCCTTACTCATGCAAGGCAAATACTCTACCACTGAGCTAATAGTCCCAGGACAGCAGCCCTGTAAGCACGGTGTGCAGCCTCCAGAGCTTTTACTCTTATTCTTTATTCATGTACTGGTAAAGAGACAAGAACTACTTAGCTACTTTCATGTCCATTGTCGCTAAGTGACTGGCTTAATAAAAAATGGACACAAGTGTGAGGTGAACAGATATGGCCATTTCTGATTCTCCCATTCACTTGTGATATTCTCTTGCATCTTTAATAGTCATCCTTATAGAAGCATAACAAGCAACCTATAGAAGGATAGATTTAGTATCTGCAAGGCACTAAATGTAAGGGACATAGAAAATAAAAGCAGAACAGATTTAAATAGCTAAAAATCTATGTTTCCAAGTTGCTCTAAGATCACATCATAGCGACAAGGCAACTTCTACCTGTGCTGGAAAATGTGCTGCTAATTTATGTAGCACACAGTTTGGCTGAATTATTGCTACTGTGATTTAAAATTTTGTGAGTTTCAATATCTATAAAACCTGCACAGGGATTGTTGTTGATGGAACATGATTTCTGAAACTGAGTTCATGGGATAAGGCAGGGCTTTGAATGGAAACTTTTATGACAAGCACAAGTTAAGCATTCAACTTTCACCTTTTCATGATTCTTTACTTGTCAGTTATGGGGGAGATCCGGGGAAGATGGCGACCAGGTGAGCAGCAAGGGAGCGAACCTCCTTAATAAACACCACCAGCTCGAGACAGACTTGGCGAGCGTGAATGCCGGGACCTCGGCTGGGAAGTCTAAACTGGGCGTATTTCTCTGAGATGCGGGGGGAGATGTGGTAGGGCGGACCAGGCTGCCGGGGCGAGACGTGGGAAAGCCCCAGACGCTGGGAGCCAGGGACGATCCCCGCGGGGAAGAACCTTGGCTCGGTCCAAGCGCCGTGGGAGCGCAGCCGGCTCGGTCCCTCCCGCCTCCCGAGCCGGTGCAGCCCCCTGGCGACTCCCGACAGAGATCGGCTTGCTAGCGGCGGAGACGCCCGGCAATCCCACGTTTCGCGGGTGTCGGGCGGGCCGCGCGGAGGGACCCAAGCGCCGGGAGCGGAGAGAAAGATTTACTGGGTCCTGACGCCCTGAGAGCACGGACGGCTTGATCCCTCCCGCCTCCCGAGCCGGCGCAGCCCCCCAGCGACTCCCGACAGAGATCGGCTTGTTAGCGGCGGAGACGCCCGGCAATCCCACGTTTCGCGCGTGTCGGGCGGGCCGCGCGGAGGGCCCCAAACGCCGGAAGCGGAGAGAAAGATTTGCTGGGTCCTAGCGCCCCAAGAATACAGCCAGCTCGATCCTTCCCGCCTCCCGAGCTGGCGCAGCTCTCCAGCGACTCCCGACAGAGATCGGCTCTCTGGCGGCGGCAACGCCCAGCGGTCTCACGTTTCGTGCGCATCGGGCGAGCCGCGCAGAAAGCCCCAAAGGATAGACTGGCACCTTGGAACCTTCATGCCTGCAGGGACTCCAATAACTGGTGAGATATCGGCGCTCGCGACCAGATCACCGAGTGGGGGAGGAGATCCATCCC
>PVLD010029284.1:0-18266 GCA_004027595.1 Dinomys branickii
TTTAATCATATACATGTTCATATTATTTTTAATCTCAACATGTAAACATTTAACCTATACAATAACAAATACACAAATAAACATACTAATATAAGAATTAGTAATAGAAGTCGCATTCAAGATACTTCCAGGCCCATGCAGAATAATTTTTTTTTTTTTTTTGCGGTACTGGGGATCGAACTCAGGACCCTGCGCTTGCTAGGCAAGCGCTTATTCCACTGAGCTATATCCCCAGCCCAAAAAAAATTTTTTTTCCCCCGGGACCGGGGATCGAACTCAGGGCCTTAGTGCTTAGCGGCAAGCACTTAGCCCACTGAGCTGTACCTCCAGCCCTGCCCATGCAGAATAAATAAGCCTTTTAGAAAGTTAAAGTTAAACTTTCAAGAGACTCAAACATAAGCCAGCTCTAAAAAGTCCCCACAGAACTCTTTAACACCTAATCTCTACAGAATTTTTTTCTCCACTATGCTTTTTATCTACTAATGTCCTATCTAGAGTCTTCTGAAAGGACATTTCTCCTAAACAGCAACTCTTTCCAATACAGTCTTGATTTGTGGTAAAAGATAGAACTGGCCCTCTCATTGGGAGATGATAATTCACAATTATTGTGCACCACTTTGTCTCTGACCAAGCGTGTGTTTGCACTTACTTTACTCTGAGAACCTAAGGCACTCTGAAGTGCATACATGGGGCTTAAAATGCTTCCCTACTTTTGCTTCTTGAGCTTGAGATGTTTATTTACCAACCCCTGAGAACATGAATTATGCAATGTGGATGAACAACTGGATTTCTTTAATAAGAAATACTCAGTTGCTTGAGTTTCATGTATTTTGTATTGCTCTCCTACTCCTACCAGTGTCCTAAACCAAGTTCCCCACAAGGAGTCCCCCTGTGGGGATTTGCATAGGAGTGATTTACTTCTAAGTGTGATGTAGGGGATAAGGGGAATAGGACCAGGAAAAAGGAGACTCCTAATAAGGCTGCCATTTACAGGGACCAAGCAACTTGGTTTCTCTAAGCCTGGAGAATTTCTAGAGACAAAGGAATTTTTGCTGCTAAAATTGAGGAAATCCTAGCAAAGTGATTTGGTCACCCTAGTGCTCAGTCTGACCCACACCCATAGAAAGTAGCTTCCCATAGGTGAGCCCTGGAGTGTAAGTCATGCCTGAGAGATATCCAAACCTAGGGTGAGGATGGTAGGCTTTCATCCTTGTGAACCCATCATTCATCAAAGGCAGCACGGAGGTGGAGGGGTAAGTTCCCTGGCACTTTTGGAAAGAAAAGCAACCTGGTAGCCAGAGGGTTGCCTTCTGGGCAGCAGCACAAGTGATAGATATTAAAAACATACTGAAACTGGGGGAAAGAGCAAAGGCTTTAGAAAAAGATCCTCTGAGGGCATCTGGATAGGGCACCAGAGTTAATTTGCTGCATCCTGCAAAACAAAATAAGACAATAGTAAGTACTTTTCCCTAGTGTTCTTGCCCAACTACTTCAGGCTAATGCCTTCTGCTTTCTCATTTCCCTAGGGAGACCAAAACAAATGACTACAAACTGGGTGGCATAAAACAACAGGAAGTTATTTTTTTCACAATTTTGGAGCGTAAAAGTCTGAAAACAGGTGTTGACAGGGCTACATTCTGTTACTTGGTTTGTGACTGCATCACTGCAATCTCTGCGTCTATCACCTTCCCTCTGTGTCCACGTGGGTCTCTCTGTGCAAATATCCCTCTTCTGAGGATATGAGTGATACTAAGTATAGGCCCATCCTAATCCAATAAGACCTCACCTTAGCTAATTGCATCTGCAAAGACTCTGTTTCCAAATATGGTCTCATTCTAGGGCTCTGAGTGGGCATGAATTATTTTCTTTCTTCCTTCCTTTCTTCCTTCTTTCTTTCCTTCTCTCTTCCTCCCTCTCTCTTTCTTAATTGCTTTATTTTGTGGTGCTGAAGATGGAAATGAGGTCCTCACATGTGCTAGGTAAATACTCCTCTACCGAACTGTATGCCCAGCCCCAAGGTATGAAGCTTTGTGGACAATATTCAACAAAGTGTACCTACCAGCCCTAGAAGAAATGGTAGACATATGAAATGGCATGTACTGGGAGCCCTCCTATTACTGTAAATTTTATTGACACAGAAAAATGACTACCACAATAGGTAATTTGCCTCTTCTACTCAGTGTGAATTGAAATAATAGGTCAGATATGACATGATGACAGTGGCTTTTCTTCACTTTATAAGAAGGACGAGCATACTTACACTACAAATCTAGTTTCAGAAAGGCCCTAGATTAATGTAAACTATTACTGCATTTGTTTTCTACAGATAAAACATACATTAACAACAATTGTCCTCTGGTATAAGGTGCTTTTGGAAAGACCTTATTCTGTTGAAGAAATATATGGTTTAAACATCTTTTTGCATGTCAAAGATGTGTTATTAACATCAAAGGGAAAAATTCCAATCTTGTAGGGTAATTTTAGTATTGTTCTTATGCAGAAACTCATTTACATGATAAAGAGTACTAAAACCCAGTTGAGTCTTGGTGGGTGTAAGAGTTTAAAAACTCCTCTGGAAAGTGTGATAGTATAAAAGTCAATCCATCAATTTTAAGTTTTCAGTTGTTAGCAGAACTATTTCCTTTACAGATAAAACTAGGCAATTTATTGTAAGTTTAAGAAACACTGAAAAGTTTCCAAGCCCATAAGTAATCCATTTCTCCATTCTTCAGCCATGAGTAACTTACAAATTCAAGAAAAAATAAATTTGTCTATGATTATAAAATTGCCCCATAAACTATCAATAGTAATGATTTTAACATTGTTCTAAGTGAATATTTAGACCAAACTGGGTTTGGAAACCCCCTTGTTCATCTGGTTTCAAGATTTATGCAAAGGCCAATGAGTGATTTACTATTGAGAGCTGGGATGTGAGTAAAGAATTCCTCTCTGTATTCTAATGATGTCTCAGTACATGCAAGGTTGGGTGATTTTCTAATTTCCAAACCTCTCTCCTGGTTCTCTAAGTACTTATTGATTCCTTCTCAAAAAATGATTATACTTAGAGAGTATAAAACCTGTTCTCCAAAGGGAAGGCAAAATATTAAGGGCAGGAGTCAGATGGGGCACTAGCGAAGTCCCTGCATTTGTATTTACCAGTATGGGTGTTGGCAATGTTAGTTACTAAATTAGCAAGCCTTTATTAGTAAACTTCCCCAAGACCTCTACAAATAAGCCTTTCGAATTTATGGTTATTTGAGGGTGGTAAAGCTATTTAAAAGGTCTGCATCATCATCATCTGAGTAGGATTTTTTTTTAATGGGAAAACTATGGTACTAAATTATGTATAAATGAAACGCAATGATAGGGAAGCAACTAAGATGGTGACAGGGTAGAAGCAAGCAGAGAAGGATCCTCTTGGAAAAATACCACCTAGACTAAGAAATACAGCAATATGAGAAGGATAAAAAGGAGAGAGCTGGGCACCTTGAACCCAAGAAAGATCTGAAATGGGAACTGAAACCTTTGGAAAGTCTAAGCAAGACCTCTTCTGGCTGAAAGGAACGGAGGACCGCCATGGCACAGTCGGAGGGAGGCAAATCAGAGATACCGCAGCTCCGAACACACATATCCTTAGCTCACACCCTAGTTTCAACACTTGCAGCTTCAGTTTCAGAGACCTACGCTCACAGAAGCCTCCCAGCTTAGCCAGGGGAGTGAGGAGTTCCAAGAGATGATCAAGGATTGGAGAGGAAAGCACACACCCAGAAAAAGAGACAATGGCGGACGGGAGCAGCTGTCGAATACAGGGAGAGGACGAGAAATTACAACACCCACGGAAAAAGAAACCCAAACATGCAGCGACGACCGGTGGGAGTCACGTAAGAAGACGAATTGAGTGGTTCCACGCCCTTCGCACTCCGGGACCAGGCAGGAAGCAGGAGCTGAGAAGCTGGGCTTTAGCTCCCATGCTGCAATCTCATGGTGAACACGTAGAGTCTAGGCAGCAGATGCAATCAACACACACTCCTGTCAGCAACTGGACGAATATACGGACTTCAGGACTCACCCCAAACTATTAATAAAATGAGGAAGATCTCCTTACAGCTTGCACATACGAACTTTGCATGAACCCATAGCAGCAAGTTAGATGAAAAGCGGCAGACCAGGAGTCCGAAAAACAGCAATAGACTCTATCCTCCAGCTTTATTCTAGAACTAATTTCTAAACTCAGTTCACAAGCTGGACCTTCAATGCAAACACGACCGAGGAAACTTTAAGCCCTGGTATACAGCATTGTAAGTTTGCCTAAAGTCCAGCTGTAAGGGAGGGAAAATGGTGAAGCTGGAACCCAGGAGAAGGAAGGAGGAGAGGGTGGGGACTCCAGCAGCCTGGCAAATTTGACCCCCGGGCAACCAGCCAGCCCTGGGCTTAGCCCCGTGGGACCAGTGTTGCTGTGGGCGTGGCACCGTGATGCGCTGTGGGCGTGGCCCCGCAACATCTGCCATGGGCGTGGCCCTGCGATGTCTGCTGTGGGCGTGGGCATTTGACGTCTGCTGTGGGTGTGGCCCTGAGAAGTCTGCTGTGGGCGTGGCCCCGCCACGCGATGTAGGCGTGGCCCTGCAGAACTGCTGCTGTGGGTGGGACACATGCCTCAGGACGAGTCAATGAGGGCAGAGTGAAACCACTTCCCTCTGCCCCTATACCCTGTAGCACCATGGCGGAGAGGAGACAGGTGGTCCATAATGAAGTTAGGTGCTTTTCCACCCCAAGCATGATAGTCTGTATACAACCGAGTAGGTTATAAATTTGAATTTTCAAGCGAGCCACCATCGGTATAATAGAGTAACAAAAGGGAAGGCAATTTTAGGTAAAATAGCATTCAGAGATTATTCCCTTCTATGTTTTATATAATTTTGTATTTCCTTAATCGTTTTTGTGATCACAAAAATGAAGACAGTTTTATGGAAGATAGCACCCAGTACTGATTCCTTACATTCTTCTCAATTTCCTTTAACGTTTATGTGTTAACTAATGTGAAGATAACAATATGTGATATGACATCCAGTGCTAATTCCCTACTAGTTTCTGTATAGTTTTGTATTTTCTCAACTGTTTATCTGTATTTGTATTCTTTTGTCTTGAAAATTAAAAATTAAAAAAAATAACGCAATGAGAAATGAGTATACCTAGACATGTCACCGACTGGGGTTCCTGAATGGCAGAATCTGAGCATTTAGCAGGCAGGATGCACAGGATGTTTATTATAGTGTGACCCTGGGATCAACAACTACAGGAAGGAAATGAAGGAGGCAGGAGTGGGCAGAGAGAGAAGCTGAGCTGCTTTGTAGGAGCAACACCAGACTTGTCTGACCTTATGGAATACTCAATTGGAGATGAACATGTGGAGCTGCCCAGAGTAGACAGAAGGGGTCAGGTTTTCATATCCTCCTGTCAATCACTCATTGAATATGGGGCCATGGAAGGGTATTTGACCTTGAGTGAGGCAGTTCTCCGTAGCCGAGACAGTGCCCAAAGGAGCCTGACAGCTAAAGGCCACCTTTTGGTGGCACCAGAGCAGCTAGAGAGAATAAATCCTTAATTCATATTATTCATAAAGAGGGATCTGAGGGGAATATTACAGCATTCACCACAATGCCCCACTGAAAATTTATAAAAATCATTGCAAAACAAATGCTAAGAATTTGGGAAAATGAGAAAGCTAGAGGAAGGTGAGCATAATTATGATATTTAAAGTGACAGGATTTCCATATGGAGAGTCTGAAGGTGAGGTTGGGCTGGAGTTTTGAGGAGCTGACAAGTTCTGATGAAGATACCTGGGAGGGGACAAAGAGGAAGGTGTTCAAGGGTGAAAGGCTGTGGTGGCAGAAAAGGGCAAGATGTGTATAGGAGTGACAAAAAAAAACAGGCTTTCCTGTCTGGCAAGATGTTGAAAAGAATTAAAAGAGACAGAAGCAGGGGATGTAGGCAGGGAGTCTTGACGCTATTAATCTGCTTTGACTTAAGAAAGAAGTAGTAAACATGGAGTCTGTCAGAGAAAGCAGTTCTCACTGTTTGGTACACAGTAGATTAGAGAGGATGACAGGTTACCCATGGAGGCTTGGAATAGCTTGGGTAGGGTTAGCCCCTCACCCAGACCTGGGGCTAAGATGAGCAAGCAAGGCACCCAGGGTGAAAAATTTGTGCTTGTAGGAGCCCAAGACAGAGTGTCTCCTTAAATGTTGTGCTCTAGGCACAACCCAAACCATTCTCAACAAATATTTAATCTCAGTAAAAAGTGTATTGTTGTGTGAATTTCCTTTCAAAGCAAGGGCCCTGCCAACAAATAAAGTGCATATGGGGAGCCTGTTAGAATGTAGCTGGGTGGTAAAGGAGAGGTTTTGTTCTGTTTTGTTTTTTTCTGAGGCAAGGTCATTCAAACTGAGGCCTGAGAAAGCATTATCTACATGGAATGGGTAGAAAAAAACACTCCAGACAAAAACAGTATTTGAAAGGCTCAGGCAAAAATGCATTAGACTGTACCATTGTGTATATAATCCTCTTAAACTGTTTGGGGCACAAGGAGAAGAGCTTACAGGAGCTAGAAAGCAGCACACTGTATTTCTCACTAAGAGAGCCCGGCATAACCAAAGACAGATGTGGCAGTTAGTTACCTTCTTTAGATTCCAAAAGATATCATGAAAGTTTGAAATTCTAGGTGTAAAAATTATATTCCACTTAACATAGTTGGGCTGCCTCTAGATAAAAGGAAGAAGAGAAGGGCTATCTTGAAAATAAATAGTGCACGTTTAAAAAAGAAAAAAAATATATATATATATATAATAAAATGATCCAAATAACAATCGAATTCTTCCTTTTGCAGGGTTATGAGCCGGATCCTAGTACGATCAAGTTGGCTGAGCAGTATGCTAAAGAGGTATGCTCCTTATATGTAAAGCTATAATTGCCTCTGTGTCACATGAAGATGTTTAACCCCCACGCTTGTCATGCTAGAATGGTACCAAGCTGTCATTGATGAATGATCCATTGGAAGCAGCGTGTGGAGCTAACGTATTAATTACAGACACTTGGATAAGCATGGGACAAGAAGAGGAGAAGAAAATACGGCTCCAGGCTTTCCAAGGTTATCAGATTACAATGAAGGTACAAATTGCTGTCTGAAAAGTCATTAATTCCATTCATAAAGGCCAGAACTATCTAATCACTTATTTACGTAAGGAGAACAAACTGTCCTTTCATTGCTAGAAAAGATCTACTGGAACTCCACCGGTTTCTCTCCTCCTGAAGATTACCTGTGTCCTTTGGGAAAATATTTTTGTGCTGGACAAAGGAATTTAAAACTCAGGCAGCAGAGAGGCACTCTTTCCCCTTTTAGGGCAGTGGAGGTATTAGAATGCTATACTCTGTAGACATAGGGTTACTGCTGATGCATGCATGTTCTGATTTCTCTCCCACAGCAGGCCCCGACACTATGCTCTGTACGGTAGTCCTTGCTTGTATTTTCAAAGGACCCCTCCATCCAATTTAGTTTTGCCAACTTCCTCCAGGGCATTCCCAAAGGACTGTCATTCAGTCTGAGGCCTTCTCATAAATCCGGGACAGTTTGCCTCAATCTCGAGCAGGCATTCGAAGCAGTTGGAGGAGACGGTAACAAGTAGCTGGCTGTCCCCTTGCCAGGAGTTCTGATGAAATCGAATTCTCCTTGAGCCCTGAGAAATTGTATCTACTTAGTTCCCAGGCGATGCAATGTTCCTGCTCCTGGGCCACACTTTGAGAACCACTGTTCTGGAAGAATACCCTACAAGTCAGGCACATATTGGAGTTTTGTCAGCAGAACAACTAATCAGCTTTGGTGGAGAAAGTGATTAAGCAAGTACAATAACTCTTTTATTAATGAAGTAATACATACATACAAACTCCTTGCTATTCTCTTTCAAGCAGAATGAAAGTTTGCAAAACGAAAGGTGAAAATGTTTCCCCTACCCTCGTAAGCATGCCTATTCCCAGAGGTAGCCACTGTGTAACAACTGATGCATCTCCTTGCAGACCTCTCTGTCCGTTTCCATATGCATGCCCATATACACACAGCTGCTGATTTTCTGTAACTGGAATTTTAGAGATATTAACATTTTAGAGATATTATTCTTACTTTTTCCATTTAACAAATCTTAGATTTCCTTCTCCATTCATTTAGACATTTTTCATTCTTTTTAGTAGCTGCCTGAGACTCCAAAGTATGATACATAATAATATACCTATGTATAATGTTCTTATAAATTAAACTATTTCCAAAAATTTCAGTTGCAAACAGTGATGCAATGGACAGCACATGCATATTTATTTGTGTACGTATTACTGGAGAGTAAGTCGCTAAAGAAAAAATTGGGGAGTGACATGTTACATACTTTTTAAAATGTAGGAGACACCTCTAAATTGACTGTCAAAAAGAATGAACAATTTATACTCCCACAGCGCACTATTACACTCTTTTCTCCACATATTTGCTGTGCTTAGCTGTTATTTATATTTTTAAATTTTGTAAATCTAAAGAACAAAATGGCATCTTGTGTTTTTTAAAAATTTGCATTCTCCTAGTTACTAATGAAGTTATACATCTTTTCATGTTTAGTGGCCATTTCCATTTCTTTTTCTACAAATTGCTGTAATATCCTTTGGTCATTTTTTTCTTGCCTTTTCATCCTTGAGAGCTCTTTATATATCATGGTTATATTTGGAATTCGGTATTGTATGTTGCGAATATTTTTACAGAGCTGTTTTAAATTATCTGTGGTTTATATTATACTTACCTTGATTAATACTAAAAGTTTTCCTGGGGCTGGGACTGTAGGTTGAAGAACAGTCACTTCACCAATATATGACATCTATAAATGTTACTCCTTTTCCATGTCATTTTGCTAGTATTTTAGAGACACAGGATGTTCTGAACTTAGAGGTAGGGTGGAGAAACAATGAAATATTAGTACAAAGGCAGCGATTTTGATGTAATGAAGTATGAGAAAATGTCACTATGAATGTGTAAGTGAACAATGGAAATGGATGGTAAAATGTAACTTTTGGTGGTTCACTATGGGAGAAAATTGGAATGGTTCATTTACTTTAAGATGGAAATACCTAAGAAACAGTGCTCATAATACTGTTTAATGCACTCCTAACTCAGGGCTTTTTCAAAATTGTTTCAATTAGTGGCAAAGTATGCTTCATGTGCTAAAACTCATAATTTGGAAATAGGCTTAAAATATAATACTGTCACATCTGAGCAACTTTTTATATATTTGGGTATAATTGATAATTTTTGCTATCAACTACATATCATACTAGTATAGCTACTTATTGAAATGTCCAATATCCCTCTAGACAGAATATCAGAAAACTGAGTTAGTGATCTAACATGGAATGATTGTTTCCCAAATAAAAATTTTACTATATAATTCCATAAACTGAGAAAATTATATATACTTCCCCTTGGTGCCTTGAGCTAAAAATTTTACTCTAAAAATTTTGTCCCTCCCTTTGCACTGCTTTCTAACTCTAGGCTATATGTATTTTTAAATATTGAAGAAGATAAAATGACTGCTGCATACAATGAAGAAAACATGACCTTATCCCCATCTCTTTAGACTGCTAAAGTTGCCGCGTCTGACTGGACATTTTTACACTGCTTGCCCAGAAAAGCAGAAGAAGTGGACGATGAGGTGTTTTATTCTCCACAATCGCTAGTGTTCCAAGAGGCAGAGAACAGAAAATGGACAATCATGGTAAGCAAGAAATAGTGCATGGAGCGATGAGGAATTCTCTGGGTGGTTCCAACTTGCTTATCTGTGCTTTTTGCAAAATGAGAAGCAACCAAGATTATTCAACCAAAATACTCACTCATATAACACCTGTTTTTCTCCAGGAAATCCAAAATAGATCATTAACATTTGTACTATTTTAATGGAGTAAAACTGATCCCCTTCCAAATAAACGTACTTTAATAAAAATTTTTGCTCCCCTTGATCAGCCTGAACTAGGGCCACCCTTTTTGCCAACCATTATAAGGTCTATCATTCTTATTTAGGATATCCTTCTGTTACCAGAAACTCCTACTTACTGAGTTCATTTCATTTCAGTAGCCACACATTAAGTATGTGCTGTATGCCTACTACTCTTTCAAGTATTGGAGATTTTTTAAATAGAGGAAAAAAATCCAAGGATGGTAGCACATGCCCATAATCCTAGCACTCTTGGAGGCTGGAGCAGAAGGACAAATTTGGGCCCAGGCTGAGCCCCATCTCAAAATAAAAAATAATTAATTAAAAAAGGTTATGCATGTAGCTCAGTGCTTCCCACACAGCCTGCATAATTCATGGATGTGTAACATTTTCAAGTAGGATGATATCTTAGAGATCATCTAGACTGCATTCCTATTTTATAGGCAAAGAAATTATTTTTAGACTGCTTATTTAGAATGGCCTTCTGGCTCACTCAGCATCACTGTGATATATTTTTGGAGGATACTCTAAAGGGACAATGCCTATTTATTGTCCTAGAACAATAAACAGCCTTATCCAGTACACTAGCCTCTAGGCACATATGGATATTTCAGTTTAAATTAAAACTGAATAGAAGTTGAAAATTCAATTCCTCAGTCATACTCGCTGCAATATCCACATTAAATGCTCAGTACTCACTGTGGCTAGTGGCTACCTTATTGGACACCACAGAGAGAACACTTTTATCACTGCAGAAAGTTCTATTGGACAACGCTGGTCTAGGGAGTGATTTTTCCCATAACACTTAAAAATAAGGATGGAAGAAAGAAGACAATTTTGCCTCTGGTTCTGAGATGCCTATAGTGACTGATTGAAGGTAATTAAAAGAGTGAAAACCTTGTTTCTAAAGCATACAAAAACTTTAAATCAAAAGTATATGTACTCTTTCAACACACAAGTTCCAGCAATGCTGTTCAGACCACTCTAATGATCACATTTTTTCTGTAGCATGTGGCCTTCGGATCTCTTTGTTTAAAAGCAGAAACAAAACTGTCCTTTCCACCACACAAAGCTTGCTTTTGTAATTTTCAATGATTAAGAAAGAAGTAGGACTCCAAAAAGAAGGTAGATTTTTTTTCTTCTGCCTACACCTTTTACTGTAAACCTAAAATAACCTAGAGGGACTCGGCAAAAAACAAAAACAGAACAAAATACCTCAGATACTTTGTTCGAAGCATTGCTACCTGGATTGCTTGAAAGTAAATAACATCATTGTGAATGTCATTGATAGTGCACCATTTATAGTCTTTTACTGCCCTACAAGCTAATATCAGATAAAATGGAACAGTAATAAACAATAATTTTTAGTATAAATATGCCCCATACAACAGTTTTTACATAGTTACAGTGAGAAAACATTTTGTTGTTCACCTGGTATCCTTATTGAGCTGTTATATATTTTTAAACTAAATCTGGATCCTACTCAAGCTGACTTTCTAAGTGTTTTATTTGAAATAAAACTGACGTGTCCAGAGAGTATGAAGAACAAAGCAAAACCTGAGATGCAGTCCCACTAACTCACAAAAAAGCTTAAAATGTTTTATGTAGTAGATGTTCTTATCCCACCATTTGGCCTTTCTAGTTCCTTCTTGTCTCTGGGACCTCACCTTAAATGTCACTCAGTTAGCAAGGTCTTCCCAAGATGCCCTATCTCAAGTGATTCTCTAGCTTCCTTTATCCCTCGCAAATCTTTATTTTTCTAAATTTACTATCTGGAATTTTCACTTGGTTTTCTGTCATCTGTTTCCCCAACTAAAATGAAAAAGACCTTCATGAGAACAATGACCTAGACCATAGTGGTCTGTGTTATATCAAGGAGATTACCCAGAACATCTCCTAAATATGTGTTCAGTATATTTTTGTAGCATAAAAACAACATAGGATATCGATTTTAGAACACAGCCTTTGGAAATTAGGTTAAAATTCTAGCTGACTCTTTGATACTGACCAAGTCACCTAACTTCACTAAATTTATTCATAAGTGGATATAAAATAGGAACAGCTCTATAAGGTTGGGAGGATTTGATGAGGTAAAAGTCACCTGAGCATAATGATCAAGTTCCAAGGGCATACGGGGAAGATTCACCTCTTACTGTCACCACTCAGGAAAATTGCTACATCTCAGTTTCTTCACCTGTATTTTTATTTCTGTTACTACTTTACACCTTAGGCAATGGTATTAATGGTACAGTGCAAAAAAAAGCACACAGCATAGGCCTGGCACATTCTAACTGTTTCACAGACTTTCTCTGAATACCTATGAAATATGACTTATCCTTCCTATGTAGTCTAAATGCACCTGTACACCATGGTTGATGTATAAGAGCAAGTATTTGAGAAGTAATGAAGCTACTTCTTAAGGGTAAAGTCTGAGAAATTGGGTTCCAACCCATTTATGTACTATCGGTTGTATTGAGGGTGGATTTCTCCATCTCTACATGAAAATGACGGAGCTACCTTAGAAGGTTGTAGCATTAAATGAGGCAATACTTGCACATTTTCTCTCTAGCTCACCAAAGTACTCGGCATAATGCCTGGCAAATATTTCTTGACTGAGTAACACAGGATGAGGCACCTGATAGCTCATGAGTACTCAATATACGTTCCCCATTTTTGTTAGTGACATTATTACTATTGTCACTACTATTGAGGTTGGGAAGAGTAAAACGCAAAATTACTATTTGTGGCTGACAGCCCAAAGGGAAGCTATACCACTGACTATAAAGGTAATGTTCCTTTAAGGGGGCAAAAATTCAGCTAGCAGACATTCATTAGTCCAAATGCTTTAAGTTTATTACTCTATATCTGATATACCTAAACTTCTCTAGGTTGCAAGTGATCAAACCACTGTGCAAACATGAAGAACTGGGATAGGAGGGACTACATTTCTGTAAAAATACCCAATACCTGAGTTTTAACTTATGGCTTGAAAATTGAATTACAGCAACCACTGTGACATCACATTTCACCTCTCTATCCCACTAGGTCTGGAATGAAGCCTACGTAAGCCCTGTGTTTCTACATTTATGGATCTGCCTGATCTCTCAAATCTTTCCTTCGTCCAAATAAAAATAAATATTAGTTCAGAACTGTTCCCTTATAATTTCCTTGGGAAAACATATTTTAACTGTGGGACTACAAAATTGAGACCTAGTTCCCCTTGCTTAGGTCCGAGAGCAGACTGTTGCTAATGCTTACCCATTCCTTTTGTTCTCATTTTTGTTGTGTTATCCCAGGCTGTCATGGTGTCCCTGCTGACAGATTACTCACCTGAGCTCCAGAAGCCAAAGTTTTGATGTTATGATACATGCCAAGAGGAAAACAATATTCTTCAGTAACAGAATGAGCTGGATTAGGATGGAGAAACAAGAGAATCGAGGCAGAAACACATCCTTAATACATGGTGTGGGTGAACTGTATGGTACTGCTTTGTCACTGTAAAATCTTCTTGAAGCCCTTAATTTAAGTGCAAAAGACCTGTAATGCTTGACTTGGTTTAAATTCTCTCTCTCTCTCTCTCTCCCTCTTTCTCTAATTCACAATTTGTGAGTCACATGTGAGTGTCATTAATTACCATATGTATCTACTTCAACTAGAGATAAACCTAGTGCATAATATCTAAGTCATTAAATTTAATTTGTGCTTATTACCTTAAAAATGATCACCCACACTGATATATAAGTAAACATCAGTGCCAGGCAGTCAGATCTGTGGTCTACATTCATGTCCCCCAGAACAAGTGAGGACGCCAAATGATATACTTTACAGATGTGGTACAGTTTGCAGGCCAGTGAGGAAGTGTTAGCAAAGAGCTATCACTGTCACCCAAATAGGAGTTTTTTCCTACCACTTGTGAGAAGAGAAAGAGTCCTTCCAGTGCGTGCATATCTTCTCCGCGATGAAGGCTTAATGTTGCACACCCCACAGAGCTTTCATTAGCAAGTGTACCATGGGCACCTAGCCAGAAAAGTAAGATCTGTTAGAGAATAGCATTTCCTTAGGTTTGGTTTCTGAGCAGGGACAATTTAATTTTTTCACATTTACTCACAGCACACACTAGATATTTCCATAAATCTACTACTTGCCACATTTTTGTTAGTCTTTGCCAATTTTTCTTTGGGATAATTAAAATTTGTAGTTTCAAATTATTGCAATGCAATTAAAGCTAGATTTCTCTTGTGGGTGAGCAAATTTGTACTATTAAATTATTATGATATAATGTAAAATGTTAAAGGTGGAACCTTTAAAAAATAACACATTTTACAGACAGTGAAATAATGCCATTTCCTTTATATTCTACCTCTACTAGTGGAATAGTTCCTCCCAGTTGACTGATATTCTCCTGCAGAAAACTATGACTTAAATGTGTAAGAAAGAGATGAATTACAAATTAGATTTGCAATGAAGATGCAATAAAACATATTCTGTGGGGTAAGAACTCATGATATTACAGAAAAGATCAATTTTTCCAGTAAATGTCAAAGGTGATTTTCACATCTGTGGTAATTTATTGGAAGCACTTAAGAAAGAGAGTAGGGTATAGTGGAATATCTTCTTTCAGCAGAGACTATAGGAATGATTTAACCAGAAGTTTCCATGGGGTCTGTGGAGACTTGTCCTCAAACTTCCCACAGAGAAAGAACCCAGTGGTCCTATATTCAAAGGACAAATGCCAAAGGACATGATCATGAGCTCTCAGAGCTTTTCCTGGTTGTTCTTTGAGCCAAAGGAATGGTATATTCTTCTTTCTTGAACCAGAAAGAACTTATAATCATTTTCTTGCCAAATTGTAGTCATTACTTTCTCAAAAAGCCCCAAAGCTTTCCTTTTCATGTAAATAAAATTTAACATCTTTCTCAAACCAATCCCGTGGGAATGTATTTGCTTTTCAAACTTTTCCTCTTAAGCAAATGTTATTGAGATGATCCAGAAAAATGTAAACAGCAGAGGCAAGTTTGGCTGTAATTATTGCAAAGCTATTTTTATCATGTCTTTCTTTTACACTGTCTTCCCTCATTCTTTTTCTTATGTAACTACTGCAATCCTGAGGTTAACAAAAACTAGCAATAACCCTTGAGTCCCTGGTGTATGTATGAAATTCTACCCATTTAATTAATATGACTAGCCCAAGAATTCTTTTCTTCCAGGCTTTCTCCTCTGTAACACTGGGAATAGAAATCACAGGTGATTACACTATAATGATTTCAAAGGTGGGGAAGACTCTTCATTGATTTTCATTTTTTGGTGATTAATTTCTAGGCACTTTAGAAAAATAACTCAAATGTCAGAAATTTCTAATGTATACTGTGCTAATGATTTGGCTGTTGTAGTCTCTGGGTGAAAGATTGGCATAGAGGATCAG
This sequence comes from Dinomys branickii, assembly GCA_004027595.1. Taxonomy (NCBI): domain Eukaryota; kingdom Metazoa; phylum Chordata; class Mammalia; order Rodentia; family Dinomyidae; genus Dinomys; species Dinomys branickii. Next base: position 15,436 of record PVLD010029284.1, read on the forward strand.
GGCAGCAGTACCAAGTCAGACTTCCTCTGTATGTAACACTAGAAGGGTAGTTGAAATGGCAAGAGCCCCTTGGTCAACTGCCAAAGTTGCAGGACAAGTCTTCTCATGCGATAAAAATTAGTGAAGAATATATGGAGAAGGTACAGAGAACACATGCTTTTTAGGACGTTTGGTCTTGGAAGTTCTTATCAGTGTCATATTTGGAAATAGTAGAGGCACACCTTAAGACACAGTGCCACTCAGCAGTTTGGGAGTATTTATGCAAGTTGCATCCTATACAAAAGAAACCAGTGAAATAATACGACAAAAGTTGGAACCTGGTCTGCACTTCAATCACCACATCTTGGGTCTCTTTCAGGGCTTTCCAGCCAGGAGGAAGGAGTGGTTTTTTGTAAGTTGTTCACTCAGACTGGACACTTCTTTTAGCATTTCATAGGCTTGAATAGGTGTTTTGTTTTAATCCACATAAAGCACCAGTATCTAGTAGAGAAACTTGCCATTTATAATTTACATCAGGATTTTTTTTCAGTATTACCTTGTTCTTGAGGCCATTCAGAGACAATTTAGTGATGGTTATAACATCTTATTTCAGTTTCTGCTAGATTCCTTAAGACCTAATACTAGAAATGGTGTTGTTTGTCCACCTTTGTGTGGCAAAAACGACCTGGATTATTGAAATGGGAATTTGAGAATCAGCTCCACGGTGTCTTAATATTACAAAGAAATTTTCTTTTAATAATTATTCAGAAAAAATACTATCAATTATTGCTAAATGAACCATGGTCAACGTTCTGGGAGACTGAGGCAGGAAAACCTCAAGTTGGAGCCCAGCTTGGGCAATTCAGTGACTTAGTGAGACCCTGTCTCAAAATAAAAAGAAATTACAATGGGCTGGAAATGTAGCCCAGTGCAAAAGCCCTAGGTTCAATTCCTAGTATTAGAAGAATGAACGAAAGAAAGAAAGAAGGAAGAAGGAAGGAAAGAAGGAAGAAAACATAAGAAAGAAAGACGAGAAAAAGAAAAAAATAGAAAAGAAAAAAGAAAATCATGGCCAAATCAAATGGAAGTAAATTCCTGGTCATGGACTAAAATGGTCAAAGTTTTCTGTCATAAATTGACTTATGTTAACAACACGAGACTTAGTTTCTAATCAGTGTTGTTGCGAAAATCAGCCCCAGAGGAAACGCGAGTACAACTGCCTTCTGAAACAAAATCATTAGGCAAATGAATTTTAAAATTGGAAACAGAGTTTTAAAACAATTTAGTCAATCCCTTTATTTTAAACAAGAAAAACGTAAGAAATAGGTATGTTCCTAATGTAGATATATATTCATTTGGGTGGGATAATTAATGGGGTTGATGCTTCTCTGCAAACTACCTGGGATCCTACAAATATAGCTGCTCAATTTGATTTACCCACAGGCTGGGTAGGAAATGGGAAGCTGGCTCATCCAGGACCATGGTTTTGTGAGACCAAGGATTAGAGATGAGAGTTCACATCTGTGACAAGGATGGACACTGATACCCAGAAGTATAAGCAGAGAACCCCAAACATCCATGTGGTAAATACTGGTCATGTCCCGTCCAGATCCCTTGGACCTGGGTTTATCTGTTCCTCAGCTCCAGTTGGGAGAGCTGTTAATGGTTCACAGCTGCCCCATTCTCTGAAGTGCTGCTGTCTGCCTCCAGGAACTACTCTTAGCTCAGGAGGCCAAGCTCATTCCCAACCGGCCCATAGTCAGTAAGTGACAAATACAGGGATACAAAAACTTGGCTCCCTTTCCTAAAGGCAGGATTAGCTCTATGGTAAAATTTATGCCCTGTAGCTCCCCATAGGTGGGATCAGGGTGAAGGTTGTATCCATTTGAGACCACATCCTTGCTTAGCTTTCCCTTGCTAACCTAACCTGCTTCCCTTCCAAGAATGCTTGCTCAATAAATCTGCTTCTAGAGAATCTGATCTACGATGACCCATACACTAGATTTTGGAGGGAAGGGCCTGTACTATTCATCCTCCAGGCATCAAAGAAGGGGAAAAGTAGTAAGAGGCTCATAAACAAATATGGAAGGGCATGTGCTTAGCAATAAACACTTTTCTGGTTACTGGGATCAGCCTTCTGTAGAAGGTGGCAGAATATTAGAAATAACAAATATTTTCCTGTCACATATCCAACTTCATAACAAGAAATTTATTCCCTGCATGGAACAGAAGTGAAACCAATTTACTTTCCCAATGGAAGAGTTCCAAAATAGCTGACATAATACTTCTGATTTAGTTCTGGGGTATTTTAGCAACCTCATGGGTTGGCCGCCCCAGCAGGTGCTGCAGTGGTCCATGCCCTCTGGCATCCGAGTCTGTGTTGGCATACGTTAGTGGTTCTCTGCCTTCAAGATGCAGCAGAATCCTCTGGAAGGTACTGAAGAACACCACACGGAAACTCCACCCTGAAGCTCCTGATTCACCAGACCGGGAGTGAGGCCTGATAATCTCCGTTTCTAACAATTTCTCAGGATGCTGATGCTGCTAGTCCAGGAACAACACTTTGAAAATCATTGGCTTGAGGCAAATCTGAAGACAGATTGGAGGTGGTTTCATCCCCACAACCATAAAATACCACTATAAAGTACTTGGCACAACCCTGATCTTCCAACTATTGTTTTGCCTTTGGAGTCCCTGTGACCTGGTTCCCTCCTTTTGCTATATAACAACTAGCTAACCCTTCTCTCTCATCTGTAAAATAGGACTGATAATACCCACTTCATGGAGTTGTTTAGCAGAGAATATATATACATTGGTTCACTAACCTTGGTTCAGAGCAAAAAAATGTTTTG
>PVLD010029285.1:0-18263 GCA_004027595.1 Dinomys branickii
AGATTGGCCTGTAGCTCTCTTTCTTGGTTGGGTCTCTCTCTGGTTTTGGTATCAGTATAATACTTGCCTCCAGAAATGTGTTGGGGAGAGTTGCTTCCTTTTCGATTTCATTGAAGAGTTTGAGGAGTGTTGGCATTAGATCTTCTCTAAATGTTTTATAGAATTCTGCTGTGAATCCATCAGGGCCTGGGCTTTTCTTCGTTGGTAAGTTTTTAATGACGTTTTCAATCTCATTAATTGATATTGGGTTGTTCAGGATTTTTACGTCTTCCTGATTCAATTTTGGCAATTTGTACCTTTCTAGGAATTTGTCCATTTCTTCTGAATTTTCTATCCTATGGGAATACAGATTTTCAAAGTAGGTATTAATGATCTTTTGTATTTCTTTTGGATCTGTAGTGACTTCCTCCATTTCATTCCTTATTGCATGAATTTGAGATCTTTCCCTTCTTTTTTGGTAAGATTGGCTAGGGGTTTATCAATTTTATTTATTCTTTCGAAGAACCAACTCTTTGATTCACTAATTTTTTGTAGAGTTTTCTTCATCTCAATTGCATTAATTTCTTCCCTGAGTTTTATAATCACCTCCCTTCTTTGGGCTCTTGGTTTGGCTTGTTGCTCTTTTTCTAAGAATTTGAGGTGTATCATTAGGTTATTTATTTGCTCTCTTTCTATTTTCTTTGTATATGATTTCATTGCTATAAATTTCCCTCTGAGGACTGCTTTCATTGCATCCCACAGATTCTGATAGGTTGTACTTGCATTTTCATTTATTTGTAGGTAATTTTTAATTTATTCTTTAACTTCTTGTGTGACCCATTGGTTACTCAGTTGGTTGTTGTCTAATTTCCACGTGTTTATGTGGTTTTTGGAGTTCTCTTTGTCATTAATTTCCAATTTCATTGCACTGTGGTCAGATAATATGCATGGGATAATTTCAATTGTTTTGTATTTAGGTAGATATGCTCTGTGGGCTAGAATGTGGTCTATTTTGGAGAAAGACCCATGTGCAGCTGAGAAAAATGTGTATTCTGATGTTGTGGGGTGGAGCACTCTGTATACATCTACTAAGTCCATCTGTTCACACTTTTGGTTCAGGTTTGTTACTTCTTTGCTGAGTTTCTGTCCGGTTGACCTGTCTCTTTGCGTCAGAGGGGTGTTTAGGTCCCCTATTACAATAGTGTTATTAGTTATTTGATTTTTTACATCTGTCAAGATTTGACTTGTAAAGTTAGGTGCTCCATGGTTTGGTGCATAAGTGTTTAGGATTCTTACCTCTTCCTCTTGCAGCTTTCCCCTAACTAGTATGTAGTGGCCTTTTTTATCTCTTTTGATTGTTTTTGGTTTGAGGTTTACATTGTTTGCATACATAATAGCTACCGCTGCTTTTTCTGGGGACGTGTTGCATGGAGAATTGTTTTCCAACCTTTAACTTTCAACCTATGGATTTCTTTTTGAGTAAAATGTGTTTCCTGTATACAGCATATCGTTGGATTGTGTTCCTTAATCCACTCTTCCAATCTTTTCCTTTTGACTTTTGAGTTGAGGCCATTTACATTAATGGTTACCATGGTTATATGTTGGCTTATTCTAGTCATGTTATTTACTTGATGTTTTCCTTCTTTTGCTGACTGTTTAATTACTTGTTCTGTTTAGGGAGTTATTTCTATCGCTGTTCTTGGGATTGTGGTCTCTTTTTTCTCTGTCTAGAATATCTTTTAGTGCTTTTTCCAATGCTGGTTTGGCACTCATGAAGTTCTTCAGTTGTTCTTTGTCATGGAAATATTTTATTTCTCCATTCAATTTGAGGGATAATTTTGCAGGATACATTAGTCTGGGTTGGAGGTTGTTTTGTCTCAGAATATGTAATATCTCGCTCCAAGCTCTTCTTGATTTCATGGTTTCCGTTGAGAAGTCTGATGTGATTCTGATGGGCTTTCCTTTATAGGTGATCTGTTTCATTTCTCTAGCAGCTTTTAATATTGTGTTCTTTTGCTGAATATCTGGGATCTTGACTATTATATGCCTGTGTGTGTTTTTCTTTGGGTTATGGATCATTGGGGTTCTATATGCCTCAATTAACTGAACTTCAGTATCTTTTACCTTGTTTGGGAAATTTTCTGCTATTATTTCAGCAAATATTCTATTTATATTGTTTGTGAGATCTCCTGCTGTTTCACACACTCCTGTAACTCGAATATTGTTACGTTTTGCCTCATCTTGGAGCTGTTGGATTGACTTTTCTTGTGTCTTTGATGATATCATGAGATTCTTCCTTTCACGCTCATAAGCTGCCATGCTGTCTTCAAGTTCTGAAATTCTATCTTCGATTTCATTTAAACGGTTTTGCATGCTTTCAGCGTAAGTTTTCAAATCCTGGCATTCTCTTTGGACCTGTTTCATTCTTGGTAATTCATTCCTAAATTGCTCTTGTAACGTTTCCATTTGTTTCCTATTTTCTTCTAGTCTTTTGTCTATTTCTTCTGTATGTGTACGGAACATTTCTTCCATCATTGTTTTCAGCTCGGTTTTTGTCTGAGAAATCATTGTGGGTATGAGGCTTATTTCTGCTTTAAGCTCTTTTATGGCCTGTTGGAGTTGTTTCATTTCGGATGCAATTGTTTCATAACTTGCAGGTATGTGGCTTCCTGGTTGCCCTGTATCCTCCCATTCAAAACTTTTTTTTTTTTTTTCTCCCATTCAAAACTTGTTCTGGGTGGGATTGAGTTTTGATACTGCGTTTTGTTCCTCTGTTTTCGCATTTTTTGGTATCAGATTCAAAATGTGGAGCTATAAATTCCCCAGGCAGTTCAGCAGGCAAAGGTCTGCTTCAGAGGCTGCTCCAATGATTCCTTCTTTTTCGGAGAATGTCCCTTAAGCTGTCTGCTGAGATTTTCACTTCTACTCCCTACCCCAATACCTGACTGGGGCGCATAAACAGCTCGCTGCCCCAGGGACCTTGCAGGCAGGCCACTCATGTGTTCCTCCCTGGGTGGAGCTCCTTTCCCCCTCACAAATCCTGTCGGGGTGCCTAGCTAGCTCTTCCAACCTGGGGGATCCTGCAGTCAGTGAAGCTGCTTGGATGTCCCTCGCTGGGCAGAGCTTCTTCCCAACTCAGGAAAAACCGGTCAGGGCGCCCAATCAACTCACCCTGGGGTCGTGCAGACAGGAATGCCGTTCAGATGTATCTCCCTGGATTGAGCTTCTCCCCGACTCAGAAATCCCACTGACCGCAGCTGCCACAGTTCGTGTGGCACCGGCTGTGGGGGCGGGGCTCTGAGCGGGATACTGGACCGCTGCCCATTTTGGCGCAATCTGCCCCAGTAGCACGTTCTCTGAGTTTACTCTGCTCCGCTGCCTCCAGGAGGTGGAAGGGTCCATCCCGCCGCAATCGCTCTCTCGGCTGTACGCGGATTGAGCCGAGCTGCGGCCCAAGTGCAGCGCTGATCCCTCAGGCGCCCAGCTCTCAGGATCCGCCCACTTCTCGCCACGCGGCTTGTCCAGCTGGCCCTTTAATGCTCAGGCCGCGGAGAGCAACACGGTCAGTTGGAATTTTGCATCCACGGACCGGGCACCCGCGTGCAAAGGATCGGTCTCTGGGAGAGTTTCCCTCTGCTGCTCACCTGGTCACCATCTTCCCGGAAGTCCTCTGTATTCATACATTTAAAAAGTCCATGTGTATATTTTCAGGACATAATTATTACATTCCTTGTGGGAAGTTGGTACATTTATGTAACACATTTTAATTCTTCCTTCATTCCCCCGTGTCTTGACCCCCTTTTCATGTGAGAAAGTTCTATCTCCCTACTTCATATTACTTACCTCTTATTTCATTTTTTATTTATATTTTGAGCCTCTCATGTAAAAAAATATATGTAATATTTAACCTTGTGTGCCTGATTTATTTCAGTTAAAAGTTATAGGTTGAGATATCTTGCTTGCTTTTCTTTCATAGTAATTGTTTAAAATTTTTGTGTGTGCTTTCAGTATACATATGAAGCAAATATGAACCCTTGTATTTCTTTCCTTTTCTTCCCCTTCAGAATTAGTATACTATATTGCAGTTGTACATCTGCATTTTTATCTAACCATGTATCATGCCTGTCTTTCCATATCTGTTCACAGGTACATTCCGCATAACTTTCTACAGCTGCATAGTATTATATTTATGGGGATATGCCATTGCAAAGATTTCCCTATTTGGATTATTTGAAAAGATTCACCAGAGTTTATTCACAGGGCTTTTATTTTAAAGCAAAGAACATGACATAGTAAGAAAAAAAAGAGTACAGGCAAACACTGGGGGTAGGAGAGATATCCTATATGCTGCTTTTCCAAGTGTGCCTCTTTGCACAAAGGGCCATACTGTGTCACCTGAGTGAACAAAGTCTGTGAGGGGAATCTTGTCTATAGAAAGTGCTATCTTAGTTACTTTTCTCATTGCTGAGACAAAATACTCAACACCCACACTTAAAGGAGGAAAGGCTTGTTTTAGCTCGCAGTTTGTAGAAGTTTCAATTCATAGCTGGCTCCAAAGCGAGGTGGCACAGCTGAGGGGCAGCAAGCAAGTAGTGATAGCAGGCACCAACCTGTCTTCTTTTCCTTTTAACTCATCTAAGCTACAAGCATTTTGGGTGGTGCCACCCACATCCAGCATGGGTATTTTCATTGTCCACACCCAGAAATATGCTAATTCCAATCAGTGGACTAATTTAGTACTACACAACCTTAATCCCAGTACCACATGTTCTAGATCCAGCCATTTCTAAAAAACCCTCCCTGTGAGTGCTTGAGGCTTTGTGGGGACATCTAGACACAATCCATAATATTCTGCCCTTGACCTCCAAAAGACTCATGTACATCTCTTTATGCAAAAAGCATTTAGTCCATCTCTAAGATTTGCCAAAGCCCTAAATGTTTTAGCATTGCTATGAGGTCCAAGTCCAAAGTATCCTCTGAGATATAAGGTAAACTGTTAGTTGTGAGCCCCTGTACAAATGAAAAGAATATTAAACACTTTTAATATAAAATGAAACAAGGTAAACATTCTCATTCCAAAAGGTACAAACAGGAGAAATGAAAGGATTCAGACCAACCCAAGTCCAAAATCCCACAGGACAAACATGAAATCCCATAGTTCCATGTCCATTCAGCATCTGGTACAATCTGTGGCAAGATGTGAACTTCAAAGGGCTTGGCTAGCTCTGCCCTTACGGCACTGCTGGTAGTTATAGCTCCCACGGTTTCTCTCTTGGACTGGCTCTGTTCACTCCATGGAGTTTTACTCAGGAAATCCACATTTCTGGTTTCTTCAGTCTTCTCGGGTCTCGTAAGCACCTTTGGCTTCACACTCACAACTTCACACACTGCCCTCTCGGGCTCACTGCCTAGGCTACCAACCCTTATACTGAAATCTGAGTGGAAGCTTTCCTGACCCCACAACCCTTGTGTTCTATATACATCTAAAAGTAACACCACATGCGTGATTCCAAAGTCTGCCACCAACTGGAACTATAGCCAGGCTTCCTGCTCTCTTGGCTGTGGGGCTCCAGTGCCTGGACTGCTAAGTGCTACAAGTCCAGTCCCAAGAACAGATTCTCTCAGGCATAGGCATTATAGAACGTGGTGCCCTGGAGTTCTCTTCTCAAAGCAATCATTCACCTGTACAATTTTGAGGCTGCAAAGGATGGGGCACTGGTGGTTCTTGTGATGTCTTCAGGGCCTCTTTTCTATTGTCCTCTTCCAAAATACTTGACTTTTATTGCTAATCTTTTCAGCAACCGAATTCTCTTCAGTTCCATCTTTGCAGGATAGAACTTTACTGGAATTTCCTTCCAAAATCACAACATTTTGAATCATTCTTCTGGGCTCTTTGCTCTTGATTTTCAACATAAATCTGGCCAACAGTAGCTATTCCATGATCTTAATATTAGACTGCCTTGAAATTTCTTCCTCCTCCAGCTGGGCGTGGTGGCACATGCCTGTAATCCCAGCACTTGGGAGGCTGAGGCTGGAGGATATTTGCAAGTTCGAGACCAGCCTGAGCTACAAAGTAAGCTCAAGGCCAGCCTGAGCCACATAGCAAGACCCTGCCTCAAAAAGACCAAAAAAAGAGAAAAAAGAAATTTCTTCCTCCATATTAATTAGTAAACTGCCCTTAATTTCAGTTTCAGGCAAAGTCTCTTGACAAAAGCAAAATGCAGAAAATTTTTCTGCCAAAGCATAACACACATGGCCTGGAGTACAATACTCAATGCAGTCCTTATTCCTGACCACCTCCCAAGTCTGGTCTTTACTGGGTACGTTTCTATAAGCATTTTGATCTTCTGAGCTCTGACATAATCTTCCATCAAGTTCAGTTTGCAGAATTTCAGGGCTACTTTTTCAACTGGCATCCCCAAACCTTTCCAAACCTTCCCACAAACCATTTCAAACTCTCCTGGACCACATAGGCAGGTGGCATCAGAGCAATGACTCCACTCTTGGTACCAAGCTCTTGCTTTTCTCAGTACTGAAACAAAATACTCAGCACCCCAAATCATAGGGGGAAGTGTTTGTTTTAACTTACAGTAGAGGTTTCGGTTCATAGCCAGCAGACTCCAAGGCAAAGCTGCACACCAGAGGAGCATCACAGAGGTTAAACAGTCCGTGGCATGGCAAGCAGGAGGCAGCAAACAAGCAAGGAGACACAGCAGGGAGCAAACCTGCTCTCTTTCCCTTTTATCCCACCCAGGCTACCAGCCTTCTGGGTGGTGCCACGCACACCCCAGCTGGGCCTTCCCATTATCCATACCCATAACTAGACAAATGCTAACCAGTGGACTAATTTAGTACCGCAGACCCTTAATCCCCATATCACATATCCTAGATCCACCCAGCTCTAAAAAGCCCCACCTATAAGCGCTTGAGCTTTGTGGGGACATATAGATACAAGTCATAACAAGCACAAAGGAGAAACTCTAGCACTTCAAATAATCAAGCCAAATTTATCAAACCTATAAATTCAATTGAAAAACAACAGTAAAGAAACTAATCCTTGGGGCTCTCCAGAGAGATGTTCAGATCTTAATCACCATATCATCTATTTGCCAAGGCAAAAACCAAATATGCAGATATAAGGCACCATGGAAAATCCTTTCCTCCATATAATGAATGTGAACATTGGAAAATTTGTCAGAATTAACTATTTCAGAAATCTAGAAATTAAGCAAAGGCTTTCAGGATTCAAGAAATGTTCACTTGAAAAACTAGTCAAACCCTAGTAAAAAGCAGTCAGCTGTGTGAGATTTTAGCCTGCTCCATTCTTGTCTGCGTCTTTCCAGAGCCACTAGTCAATTTAAAAACTAACAGCCCTCAGGTATGGGGAAAACCCAGCCATCTGACAGCCACTGGAAGAGACAGAAAGATATTAGAGCTACTTCAAAACTATAGTCTCACAAACTTGTCATAATTTGAAATATATCTGATAATTTCTTGGAATACCCCACATGCAAGACGGTCTAACTGCCAGGTGTGGTGGTGCGCGCCTGTAATCCTAGCACTTAGGAGGCTGAGGCAAGAGCATTATTGCAAGTTTGAGACCAGCCTGGGCTACAAAGTGAGCTCAAGGCCAGCCTGAACTGCATAGCGAAACCCTGTCTCAAAAAGACAAAAAAAAAAAAAAAGACTTTCTTTAACCCAACTCAGAGTTTAACCAGTATGACTATCTTCTCCTCAGGATCAGTCACTGGAAATAAGCAGAGGGAACTGTTTAATAGTACAGCTTTCAGGGTGAGCAACGTTTGAGCTTGAAAAGAAAAACTCAGGAACATGATACCCAGAGGAGGCTTTAAAAAGCTTCACCATATTTCTGAAATTCTAGAAGGGTGCACACATGTGTAGAGCTATGACACGTGGTCAGGAAAGACCTGAAAAGGTCCTATGCTCTAGCTTCATTACTGATCTTGAGGCACCACTTAAGCTGAATGTGAAGGCAAAGACACAGTTGTCAACTGCTTGGCTGAATTTGAGAGGATACCTCAGCACACAAATTGAGTCCCTTCATGAAGATTAAGAGGATTATAGGTTCTAAACATTTAGGAGAAACCTCTGCTTAGACATTGGATGACCACAGGCAAACTGAACAAGTACACCAGTGGCTATCACAACACTGAAGACACAATGTTTTATATTGATTTTTCCTGAGTTACACTCAGAATACCCACTAAGCAAAAGAGCAAGTAAATAATGGCAGCAGAGGTCAGCAGTAACAATCTCTGGAGAAAGAAGAGAAAACTGTGTTCAGAGCTCTCACATTACTTAACAGGTCATGTTTCCAACGAAGAAATTGGGAGGTATGCCAGTAAACAAGAAAGTATATCCATATACAATAAAAGGCAGTCAATAGAAAATATCCCTGAGGAATTTGAAACAGTGGACAAAAACTAAATAAAAACTTTAAATTGGTAATTTAAGACATATTAAAATAATTAAGTATGGTATGTCTAAAGAACTGAAGGAAAGGACAAAAATGATATCTGATAGATAACATCAGTAATGAAACAAATTACTATTTAAAAAGGAGCCAGTATAATTCTGGAATTGAAAATACAATAATGAAAATTTCACTAAATGGCTCAATAGTAGGTGACATCACAAGTCAGTGAAACTGAAGATCAGTCAGTTGAGGTCATGTAGTCTGAGAAATAGGATGAAAAAGAAAAAAATGAACAGAATTAAAAGAACTTGTAAGACATCATCAAAAAGACCAATTTATACACTGTGGAAGTTCCAGGAGCAGAACAGAAAAAGGGAAAAAAAAGTAGTGTCAACCCCCTACCCAAATTTCACACAAATATTAAGTCTACAAATCTAGGAAGTTCAACAAACTCCAAACTCTTGATTAAAATCAAGCTGTGTAAAGCCAAAAGCAAACAGAGAATCTTAGCAGCAAAAAAGTGGGATTCATCATATGTAAGTTGTCCCCAGTAAGATGATTAGATGATTTCTCAGCAGAAACCTTAGAACCTAAAAGGCAGTGGGTTGATATATTTTCAAAATGATGAAAGAAAAATTATGTCAACTGAAAATTTTGTATCCAGCAAAATTATCCTTCAAAAATGAGAAAAAACTAAGATGTTCACAAAAGCCAAGGAATTTCTTATCAGTAGATCTGTGCTGTAATAAATGCTATGAAATCTTTCAGATTACAAAAAAGAATACCAGACAGTAATTCAAAAGGTAGGAAAACCCCCAGGAAAGAAATATATGTATGAGCAAATATAAAAGCTTATATTATGTAATTTTAGTTTGTGACACCAGTTTTTACTTTTTATGTAATTTAAAAGACAAGTACATAAAACAATTATCATTTTATGCTATTGGACACATGAAGCATAAAGTTGTAACCTATGGCATTAGTAAAAAGAGAGAGGCAGAGCTACATGCAGTCTTCATATGCTTTGAAATTAAGTTGATATAAACTCAAACTAGATTATTATAACTTTAAAATTTTATAAGTAATCTCCATTATAACCACAAAGAAAATATCTATAAGGTAGGCACATAAGGAAATAAGAAGTGAATCAAAGTATTTTATATAAAAATATCAATTAAACACAAAAAAAAGTAGTGGGAGAAATGGACAATCAAAAACCCCTACAGGGTGATCCCGCGGACTCGACCAGACCCCCGGCAGCGTGGCAATGGGGAGGAACCCGATGGTCCACTTGGGCGACCCTGAGTACTCGACCCAGCCTCCCCACGTGCTGTGTTGAGGCGAACCATGGAGGATCACTGGGTAACCCCGCTGACTCAACAAGACCGATGGCCTTGAGGGCTTGTCAATGGGGGCTTGACCATAGTGAACCTGGTTCCCTGTCTATTTACTGTCTATGAGCATGGGTGCTTTTCCACCTCCTGCCATAGTAATTTGTGTACACCCATATTTGTTACAGCATAATTTGAAGCAGCCATGTCTCTTGCCAAAGTGAGAGCCTGAGGGAGTAAATAAACCCAAAAGTACAGTTATTATCAGAGGGTAGATAACTGATGGGTGGTAGAACAATGGAGATGAGGGTGAAGAAAACTGATTAATTGAACGAGCCATCACCTGTATAACTGAGCAACAAACATGAAGATAACATTATGTAATACAGCATTCAATGTTAATTCTCTACTATCTTCTCTATAATTTGGTTTTTCCTTTATTGTTTATGTGATAATTAATGCAAAGATAACATTATGTAATACAGCAACCAGTGATAATTCCCTTCCATTTTCTGTATAATTTTGTATTTCCTATATTGTTTTAGTGTTATTCTGGATTATATGTCTCCATAATTTTGTCTTTAAAATAAAAAAATTTTTAAAAACCCTACAAGGCATATTTAAAATGAATAATAAAAGGCTGAAATAAGTGCTTCCTTCTTACTGGTTAAATGTAAATATATTAAAGTCTCCAATCAAAAGAAAACTACTGCCAGAATAGCTTTTATTTGTTCACTTATTTTTAATTTTAAAAATTAAAAAAACTAACCAAAAAAAAAGACAAAATCAAAACAACACTAAAACAACACAAACATTACATGACCTCAAAACAAAATGATAGGAATTAACAATGGTTGCTACATTACATACTGTTATCTTCAACGAAGTTGCTCAGTCCATCAGATGTAAGAATGTAAGATTGATCAAACAATCAAAGACAGTAACAAGCAGCAAAAATCACTCTGGAAAGGATGCAAAGTTTCATCAGACAACATGGTAGGAATTCAGTAATGGTTCTTATACTTCATATTGTTTTCAGATCAGTCATTCTGATTACCAGATTCAAGTGTGCAAAATTGGTCAAGAAAAAAGAAAATGTTAAGCATTGACTATTCCTTTTTATCAACCACACACATCAGCAATAGTTTTTAAAGAGACCTCACTATACATTGTCTACAAAAGACTGGTTTTAGATCCAAAGATACAAATTGAAAGTAAAAGAAGGGAAAATGTACTCCATCCAAATAGTAACTAAAATAGATCTGAGTTGGTTACACCACCATAAAAAAGTAGACTTTTAATCAGAAAAGGTTACACAAAACCAATATATTGTATGTTAATGAAAGGTTTGACACAGGAACAAGATAAACATTTATATACATATTTATCATATCCTCAAAATACATGTACAAAAATGGTCAGAATTAAAGGGAGAAATAGGTAGTTCTACAATACTCCTTGGGATTTAAGTGCCCTATTTACAATACTGGACAGATTAGTGAAATTTGATCTGTAAATAAGAAACAGAAGAAATGAACAACACAATAAACCTACAAGATCTAACAGACATATGTATAAGACACCTCCCAACAACAGCAGAATGCACATTTTTCTCAAGTGCACATAAGCAGAAAAAGCTCATAGCAAATTTTAAAAGACAGATGTACAAACACTTCCTTTAATCATAATAGGATGAATTTAGAAATCAATAACAAAAGAAAAATTGGAAAGTTTATAACTATGTAAAAAGTAAATGAGACTTAAGCAACCAATGCATCAAAACGAGAAATCACAAGGGAAATTAGAAAAGTCTTAGAGCTGGATGAAAACAAAAACACAATAGGCCTGCCAAAACTTAAAGGATAAAGTGAAAAAGCAGAAGAAAAAATAAAAAAGAGCAATCCCCCGAGGGAAATTTATAGCTGTGAATGCCTACATCAACAAAGAAGAATGATCTCAGGTCAATTACATATTAAGGAATTATAAAAAGAAAAACAAATTAAATTCAAAGCTAGCAGAAGAAAATAAATAATAAAGTTGGGATGACATAAACAAAATGCAGAGTAGAAAAATTGGGTAGATGGAAACAAAATAGAGAACAGAAAAACAACAGAGAAAACCAAAGAAACCAAAAGTTGGTTCTTGGAAAAGAGCAATAAAATTCACAGCAGTCCCCTATTTTTTGGTACCAGTTAGTGGTTCTATGAAAGACAATTTTCCATGGACAGCATGGGTGGGGGGAAGATTTCAGTATAATTCAAGCACATTACATTTATTGTGCACTGAAATCCTATTATTATTACATTACGATATATAATAAAATAATTTCATAATTCACCATAACGCAGAGTCAGTAGGATTCTGAAAGTGTTTCCTGGAACTATTTGGACCCATCTGGCCTGATGGCAGACAGTGACATCCAAAGTGCATTGCTCAAGGGCAATCTATCTGTAGTCTCCTGTCACTACTGTCATTGTAGCAAGCCCTGCTTCACACAGACAGAAGGTTGGAAATGGAATCAGGCTTTTCTGTGCTTTGTGGCAATTAAGGACACCCCATCTTGAATCTAGAATCTACGGCAATTTGAAGTTGTCTGAAACAGATTTTTAGAGCCACTGTCATTTGTGATCTTCAGCAGTTGATCTTCTTGTAGCATAGACAAAGTTAACTTACCTGGGTCATTGACAATTGGCTGTGGATCCACTCCTTTCCAGTTTGGGGGTCTTTTGTGGTTGTGAAATAATGCTCAAACTCTTTCAGAAGGTGAGATAGTTGATCACACACCAGTTAGGAGAAAGGAAGCCCTGGCTTGATCGCTTTTGCTAATGTTTGAATTATATCAAAAATCCATATGGCTTTTTCACTACTGCCAGAATTCCAGTTTGTCTTTCAGTGCAGCCAGTTTATTTACCACCTTGAACAGAGTTGTAATTCTCTCCTAAAGTGACAGATTTTTTGTTGGCCAGGTTGAATATGTCACACAACCACATGAGTAAGCAAGTTTTCAACCCATTCTGCACCATTGAAATGTGCTGCAAATGGTGACTATTTTTCTAAAAGAAATCTTTGGAATAGCCCTCATAACTCAAAGATATGCATGTCTCCTTACAGAGCTCTCTGAAGAGAATGAAGTAAAGGCATGTGCCTTAATGTAGTTGATCCTTTTCATCACACCCTGTAAAACATTGTTAAATTCAGATGATATTCTGTGGCTAAGCAGCATTTCTGTAAGAATGACACAGTGCATAGCCTTACACTCAGACGTGACCTCTCTGATGCAAGTGGTAAAACCAGAAGGCTATCCAGACATGGCAGCCACTCCATCTGACACAAGATGAGCAGCTCAGTTTTCCTGACATGTAAGCATTCAAACATGGAATACAGTGGTTTTGTGCCATAGTATTCGATGGTAACAATTTATCCTCATGCACATCTTCCCGCAAAATATATTGCACAAAAACAGCAGTATTGCTTTGCTGTAAACGTTGGTAGACTTGTCAACCTGGATTATACACCATAGTGACTCCCTTATCCTCTTCAACAATTATACCTTAATGTCCTCTGCTATTTTAGGAGCTCATCTAGCTTTATTTCTAGCTGAAAGAAGAACTCATGCCATCTTTTGAACTGCAGTCTCTCTGAAAGTTCATGACAAATATCCTCAGCAGCTGGAAGAATAAACTCTTCACCAATAATAAAGAGTTTCCGAGCTTTGGCATTGTGGTTAGTCCTTAAGAATGATACTCCCAGTGCAGACACATTCGATGAAGTGGTGGTCTCCGATATTGCCATTTTTCTTTGTATTCGCATTTTTCTCTTTAAAAAACTAAAAATGCCAAGGCTTGTCTTTTAATGCAAGATGGTCTTCATGTGGTGCAATAGTTGGTCTTCATATGATGCAATAGTTTTGAAGATTTCACAGCTTTGTTGGATACTTAGTTACCACACATTATCATAGCAGAGTTGGAGGGTGTGAATCCCTTGCTGTAATAAGCCTGTGATTTAACTAAGGCTCTTGACATATTCTCTCACCTACTTACCAGTCCAATTATTTAAATACAGGTGATCAAAATTGCATATTTTGTCATTAATTTTATATAACAGGAAATAGAAAACTGACAATTTTGTCAAATTTATTCAGTAATTTTTCTGCATGTGATATACCTTAAAACATTCAACACATAAGGCAACATTACAATCCACAATAGTATCTGGTCTTTTTCCAAATTCTTTTTGCATTATTGTCTTTCTTTTGACAACATCCTTTACACTATTGTATCAGCCTCTCCTTTTTTCCTGTGGATGGCATAGTTTCAACAAAATGTCTCCCTACTACACGTAATGGTGAAGATGTCAATGTTGGACATCTTGGCTGGTATTTAGCTATTCTGTATTTTCCAATTATTTGTTCTATTAGACCTAATCTACATTGTAAGTGACTTTTTAAACCCCCTTGTTTTGAATAAATAATAAATGAATTCCCTGTTATTTGGTCTAGAAAGTGCACAATGTTTTATAAGAGTACTCCTCCTCATTTTTCGATTATAGGATAACTTGCCAGACGTTGGTCAACTCCATCAGCACCACCCATAGAACTGCCATGATAGTTTACCACTATTGCACTCTCTTTACTTTCGTTTCTTTCAAATCCTGGCATTGTTGTGTTATGAATAGTTGGCAATAAGGAGATATCTTTTTTTCTCTTTCCATTTCTTAACACAGAATTTTCTTCTCTGATATGCTAACATTTCTCCCTTTTTCAGTTTTTTCTTTTGCAGATTTTTGGCACTTTCTTCCTATTCAGTCTCAGTATCCATTTTGTATTGCAAAAGAACATCATTGATTTATGGATAAGTACAAAAATTATATTTACTGTACTTAGAATAAGAGTCTCTATAAATTGTACCATAAAATTAAAGGTTATTTTCCCAAAGAAAATAAACACAAATTAGTGAAAGAAAATAACCAGAACCTATTGTTAGATTTCACTAGAAATAAACATCAAAGGTGAATATAATGTTCTAAATAAAAAATTACACAAAAAAGTCAATGTAAAACAAACACACAGACATATGTGTGCACCTTATGCTAACAAGAATCGTTTGGTTGAAATGAGTCAGTACACAAACAAATGTACTTCTCAAGTGCTGTTCAGGGTGTACTGTTAAGTGGTTAAATACAACTTTCTGTGGTTGGCAGTTGTGGAGTTCCCTGCTATTTCATTATTGAGTCTTTCCCTCTTTTCAAAGCTCTCCAGTGGTGTCTATTTTTCATTCATTTTGGCTAGAGTAGGCTTGTGGGCTTACCAAAGCTGTGATGGAGACAAATTCCTCTCCGGTTTTAGACCAGCTCTTGGAACTGGTACAAATGGAAGTGGTAAATAAGGTAGAAGGTGGGCCACACAAGGCTAAAATAAGTGTGATTCTGACTTCTTACCTGCCACCAGATGCAAATGTACAATTGAAACATAGCAACTCCCTTGCTGCTATAAATCTTGCCACCAGGTGCAGTTTAATTGCCACTTGCTGCATACTAACAGGGTCTTTATATGAGTCTTCAATCAATTGGTTTATTATGGTGTCTGTGCAGTCAAACATCTCTCCTAATATTAATCTATATTGGCAGCTGCTCCCCAGTGCTAGCATCACTATCTCAGCTCCACCTCAGGTTATTAGGCATCAGATTCTCATTAGGAATATGCAGTCTAGACCCCTGGCACATGCAGTTTACTGTAGAGTTCTTGCTCCTATGGGAATGCCAATGGTATGAGGGGAGGCCAAGCTTAGGCAGTAATGTGAGTGATAAGAAACGGCTGTTGAGAAGTCCTAGAATTAGAGATGATGTATGCCACTGCACATGGCTCTCTCTTTTAAAACAGGCAAATACATGAGCCCAAGCTCTAGTTAGATTGTGTATTTTTCCCTAATTGTTCTCTGTCATACCCTCTGCACCTAGAACACCACCTCGCATGAAGCATAAGCCTGAGGAATGGTGAAAGAAGACATCAGAGCCCATCACCAGCTACCAGGAGCCCCAGTGTCTGCAAGAGTATCTGGGCATGGTGGCACTTGCCTGTAATCTCAGCATCGAGAGGCTGAGACAGAAGGATTGCTGTGAGTTCAGGGCTAGTGTGGGCTACACAGTGAGTCCAAGGCCAAACTGAACTACATAGTGAAATCCGGTCTCAAAAAATAAAATTGTGGACTTCTGGGAAGATGGCGACCGGGTAAGCAGCAGATAGAGGATCACCACCCAGACACCAACATGAGAAACAGAAGAAGGAGAGAAGTGGGTCCCCTCGACACAGGAAGGATCTGAAATGAGAACTGAAGCCCTCAGAAAGAACAAACAAGACCTCTCCTAGAGGAAAAGCTCGGAGGGCTGCCATGGAGCAGTTAGAGGAAGAGGAGGCAGAGAAGGAGAGAGTCACTGCTCCATACACACCCGCAACCAGATCCCTCATTCTGGCACTCACAGCTTCAGCTTCAGAGCCCCGTGCTCATGGGAGCTTCGCGATTCAGCTAAGGGACAATGGAGTTCTGAGATCTGGTCCAAAACCAGAGAGGAGAAAGCACAGCCTGGAAAAGAGGTAGCAGCAGTCAGCAGGTGTTATCCAGTGCAGTGTGAGGATGGAAAGTTACAACAACCACTGAAGCAGAGTTCCCACACTGCAGCAACCTTTCTAATCAGTGCCCAGAGGCAAGGCAGAGTCAAAGCAACCAGTACACAGCCCACCACATCCAGCTCTATGCCTTCCCCGAGGCTGTGGCCCCCTACATCTCCACTGCATGAGCAACTACCAGCAGAGAGCAGCAGAGAGCAGTGGCAGTGACCCCAGCGCTACAGCAATTCCCAGGGACCTAGCCAAAGAACAAACGGGAACTGGAGCACAACAGTAAGAGAGAGCTGCAGATGGAGGTGGATCACATGGCCCCATGCCCTTCTCACTCCAACACCAAGCAGGAAGCACGAGCTGAGTTACCGGGCTTCAGCTCCCACCCTAAACTCCCTCTGTGAGCACCTTGAGTCTCGGCAGCCCAAGCACTCACCACCTGTTCCTGACAGCAACAGAATGAGTCCACGGGCTTCAGGACTCACGCTGAGTTACTAATGTGAGCACCAAAAGGGACTCCACACTGCTTGCATATATGAAACTTGTATGAACCCACAGCAACAAACTACACGAAAAGCAGCAGTCCTGGAGTCCAACAGACAACAACATACTCTACACAGAAGGCCTGAGAAAATCCTCCAATTCTTTCCTAGAACTAGTAACTAAACTTAGTACACGCCCTGGACTAGCTCAGTGAGCACAGGTGGGGGAGACCTCACCCCACTTGTGCCCAACATCATAAGTGCACCCAATGCCCAGCTGCAAGGGGTGGGGAGCAGCAGCCCCTGAGATCAAGGGGGTGGAAAGAGGTGAAGACCTGGAACTAGGGTGCAGACCCGGTACTCTAGCTAGGTGGGGATAGCCTCCAAAGAGTCATAGGTGGCCTTCAGGGAGACCCTAGTGGCCTAGGAGGGGACTCTGGGGGCCTTGAGAGGGAGCTCAGAAGCCTGAGGGGGTAGGGGAGCTCCCTCTGGGCTATATGAAAACCCTGAAGACCTGGACCAGGTCTCCAGGAGCACCTCGATGGGGCGGAGCCTGGCGGTCTGCGGAGGCGTCCCTGTGCCTGGGACTGGGCTCCCAGGAGCACCTCGACAGGATGGGGCCCAGTGGTCTGCAGGGGTTACCACGTGGACTCGACTGGGCCCCTGTGTGCTGCATCGAGGTGAAGCCTGGCGGTTTGCAGGGTAACCCCACCAACTTGACCAGGACCCCTATGGCCTTGAGGGCTTGTCAATGGGGACTTGACTATAGTGAACCTGGTTCCCTGCCAATCTACTATCTTTGAGGATGGGTGCTATTCCACCTCTTGCCATAGCAATCTGTGCCCACCCATGTTTGTTATAGCATAATTAGAAATAGCCATGTCTCTTTCCAATGTGAGAGCCTGAGGGAGTAAGTAAACCAAAAAAAAAAAAGGTACAGTTACTATCAGAGAGAAGATCACTGATAGGGTGGGAGAACAACAGAGATGAGGGTGGAGAAAACTGATTAATTGAATGAGCCATTATCTGTATAAGTGAGCAACAAATGTGAAGATAACGTTATGTAATACAGCATCCAGCACTAATTTCCTACTGTCTTCTTTATAATTTTTTATTTCCTTTATTGTTTTTGTGTTAACAAATGCGAAGATAACATTATGTAATACAGCATCCAGTGCTAATTTCCTACTATCTTCTCTATAATAATTTTGTGTTTTGTTTATTGTTTTTTTTTTTAATTTTAGAAACATAAAAGTACAAAAACATATTGACAAACAGACACCCATTATCATAGAAAATAGTACAATCACAACTAATCTATAGACAAGGTGATATGGTCTCAACAGTAGTTGTTGCTTTATCCATTGATATCTTCGAATTGTAGATGTATGGACCCATATACAGACATGCAAATTTAGTCA
>PVLD010029286.1:0-18264 GCA_004027595.1 Dinomys branickii
GGGGCTTTCCCACGTCTCGCCCCGGCAGCCTGGTCTGCCCTACCACATCTCCCCCGGCATCCCAGAGAAATACGCCCAGTCTAAACTTCCCAGCCGAGGTCCCGGCATTCACGCTCGCCAAGTCTGTCTCGAGCTGGCGGCGCCCATCAAGGAGGTTCGCTCCCTTGCTGCTCACCTGGTCGCCATCTTCCCCGGATCTCCTCTGAATTCATTTTCCTAATTTTATTTTGCTGTTGTTTTTTTGAGATCAGGCTGGCCTGCAGTTCAGGTTGACCTTGAACTTACTTTGTAGCCCAGGCTGGCCTTGAACTCAAGGCAATGCTCCTTCCTCAGTTTCCCAGTGCTGGACTGTAGGTGTGAGCCATCATGTCCTGTCTCCTAATGTTATTCGTATAGTCTCAGAATTTTTTTGTAAACAATCATGTATTTTAAAGGTGATTCTTCCTCCTTGCCAATAAGTTTGACTGCACTTGTTTTTGTGCACTATTTCCCCGCCTACAATATCCAAGGAAAATACTACATAAAAATAGGAATGAACATCCATATTTGTCTACAATCCCATGCAATGCCTTCAATATTTCATTACTCATATGATGCTAGCTGTGCTTGCTCTCAGGGACCTTTTATCTGCTGAGGAATGTCCTCTTTTATTTCCATGCTTGCTATGCTTTTATTTCTTTTTAATGAATGTTAAATTTTATCAAGTTGATTTTCTTTCCCAATGGAGATGATTGTATCTGCTTTATTGCGTGGACTGCCTTTTGAATATAGAATATTATCTTTCTAGGATAAACCACATTTGACTGTAATAAATTTCTGTATTTAATCTGCTAACACTTTGTCAAAGACTTTTGCATGTAGTTTCAGAATGGTTACTGAACGGTATTGTTTTATAAACAGCTAAATTAGATAAAAATATTATAGGCAGTCAGACAGGCCTAGGTCCTCAAAGGAGCCAATGTAGAAGACACCTTGCAACTATGGGGGAGATAGTCACCTTCCCTGAGGGCCAGACCCAAAGACAAAAGATAAAATTAATGCAGGCACATACTTCCTAAGGATAAACATCTGGGATTGATTTTATAAATAGGTATTGATCACCTTAAGAAAGCCAGGAAGAGCCTTTAACCCAGCCCCTACGGGAAAGGCTCCTGTTCTATATTCATGTCTGCTTGGTACTTGACTTGCTTTCCCATTCAGTGCTGATTTAATCAATTTTACTTGAGCAATTAGGCTCATAATCTTATTGGTTGACTGCAGTTTTGCCCTCCCTTATGCCCACCTTGCCATTTGCCATGTTTCCCCACCTTGCACCTGCCTCATTTTGTGATTTTGCTCTAGAAAAATCCCTAGAAAAGGCAGCATCCTTGGCAGCCCACGTAGCACCCTTCTCTCTCTCTCAGAGGGAAGCTTCCTTTTCCTAATACATATATTGTTCACTTAATCTCCCTTCTTCTTAAAATTCATTCTTTGCTTTTAGAGAACACGAACTCATCTCAGACGTCTAGCAGGTTGGGAGTTCCTTTCCTCTATCCCAGTACCTTTTATTTTTACTTTATCTTTTCAACCTTTTCTCAAGATTATTTCACCAGCCTTGAAAAATTTGTTGGCAAGATAAAAACCCTTATTTTATGTGATTAGGTAAAGTTGATATTATTCTTTTTCTTAACTTTATTAAATATCACCCATGAAACCATTAAGACTTGAAACTTTATAATCTATTGTAAATGTAGCTTTTAATAAATATAAGGAAATTATTCTATGTTTTTGATAAATTGAGCTTTTCTAAAAATGTATCTATTCCACAAAGTTTTGGGAGGTCGTTGCATAGAGTTAGTGTATGTTGTTTTATTATTTTGCCTTTAATATATCATGGTTATAACAATATACATTTTTCACTAATAGTCTAGGTATGAATTTTTCTTAATATTCTTTTTTAAAAACTTTTAAAATATTCTCTACTGTTTATTCCTGTTTCACTGATATTTTTACTCAGCTCTTCCTGGTAATCTTTCTTGGAGGGTTTATTATGTCTTGGGAGCCCTAATTCATTCTTAGCTTCTCATCATGAAAGTATAAATCTTTAATTTTAAACTACTTTTTCAATATAAAACTTTTGTGTGCTTAATTTACATTTGAAGCTTGTTTTTAACAGAATTTCATAAACCACATCATTCAATTATGTTTATTTTCTAAATTTCTTTTTAATTTCTTTAATTTCATATTTTTCTTAAGATAGTTTCCTTTTCTACTTGTATTATGCTTTCCTTGCGTACTTCCTTTTCAAGGACTGTGCTGGTGAACTGAGGCTCTTCAAAATCCCTTTCCTGCCCAGAGTTCTTCTGGTCGTAAGTTTTCTCTTGTAAGAAATTTTAGAAACTTTTGTGCATATTTTTGCTCCTGAAGTGCCATTTTTCCACATACACAGTTCCAATTCTAGACTGAGGTCTTCATTTTGGTTTGTTTTCTCTCATGTTGAAAGCATGACTTAACTCTGTTCTAGATTTGATAGGTCTTGTCGACAAGTTGTCAGGCTCACTGTAAATCAGTGATAATTTGTCTTATCTCTGGCTTATTTTGGGTTGTGCACTTTATCCATACCTCTCTTCAATTTGTTATGATTTGCCGAGGATATTTTGTGTTTTTCTTGCATCGTTTCCTTAAAATCTATAAATTTAAAAGTATGACTTAATCAGCTCTTCTTGTTTTCACAGTCTTAATTCGCCTTTGTTGTATTTTAAAGGTCTTCTTTTCTTTTAATATATTAAATCTAGGTAGCTTATATTATATTTGATTATATTCATTAAAACCCTTGTTTGTGGAAATACAGTAACAAGAAGAAATATCTCCACCAACTTCCTTATATTTATCAGATCCTACCACTTCTGTGTGCTTCAGATCTTGTTTTTTTGTGGGGTTATTTTCCTAGTAAAATGTCAGAACTGGAAAAGTCAACACAGAAGACTTTTCTAAAATATTGTTTGCTAAGCATCCAGCTTTATTTATTCATCCTGCACTGATTTCTATTCTCTGCTGGCAATGTCTGACAACGTTGAATTTTTTAAATTAGGTAGCAGGGCACCATTTTTGACTCCCTCGTAAATACTCTTCTTGTAAAATAGTGGACGTGAGGGCTCAGGAAGCAAGTGATTGTATCACAAGCCTAACAATAATTCCCAACTCTAGTCCACAGTGATCCAAAAGAGAAACTCCCTCTGGTATAAGAGTCAGCTACTAACTCAATTAATACAAATTGATGGGAATGACATATTTGGGGGGGGGACTTTTTTGTGTAAGATTCAGAGAAAATTTTAAAATAAATTGAAAAACTTAACTAATAAAAGCTTTTTGCAAGAGCTGAAACTTTCACTGTGTTCACAGTCTAAAAGTTCTAGCCAATGTATAGTTATGCTTATTTAAATTTTTTTCGGTATGTTTCCTTGAAAGAACATATCAGTTTGAAGATTACAAGTAGGTATTTATGCTGAAGATATAAAGGTTTTGACTGTTTTAACAAACAATTTCCAGGGTTATGGTGGAGGTATAGAAAGATAAAGTAAAAACCATAGCTATAAAATAATCCAGAAACCAAACAAAATGAACAAGAGGAAATCGCTTTGGTTGTGATCAAATTTTTGTTAAGTGATCACTTTTCACATACAAACTCTAGTACATATTTTTTAGAAAGCCACAAAAGACCATAAGGCAATTATATTTATCCATAATATTCTAAGATATAGTTTGCATTTAGATTTGTAATCAAGTCTCATTAAATGAAATCTCTTTTCTCCTCTCAATTTTCATTCAAAAACTGCTTCCTCACATGATCCAGAGTTATTATAAATTATGGCTTACTTAATTACATAGTGCCCAGCATGGTGGCCCACTTCTGCAATCCTAGCCTTTGGGAGGCTGAAACAGGAGGATCACTGTGAGTTTGAGAACAGCCTAGGCTACAAAGTGAGCTCAAGGCCAGCCTGAACTGTATAGCAAGACTCTGTCTCAAAAACAAACAAACAAACAAAAAGGTGAAAAGAAAAACACTACATATTACTACTACTTCTGATATAACTTTGACCCACTAGTATGATAAAATACATAAAACTCTATATCCAAATTTTTACTTTTATAAAAAGTTTCATTCATCACTTTATATAATGATCAAAATTATATTTTTGTTAAAAATGTGACTTTATTACTAAGCTTTATATTGACAAGTAAGCTAAAAGATTGAGAGACTTTTAAACATAACTGCCCTACAATTCCTTGTTTTAGGGTATTTGATTATGAATTAATGAGTAGAAAGGTAGTTTTCATTATTTCAAAAAAAAAAAGCAACTTAGTAATTGGTTTAATTTTCAAAAAAGCCTACAACTTTTAAATTCTAACATTTTTGTTTTAAATTTTTCTATGGATTTTGTCAGTACATTTTCTTATAGTGTTTCTTTCTATTTTATAATTTTAATTAACAGTATTTCAAAATTTTGGCCATAAATGTTAGAAATGTTTTCTAAGCCACCATTTTAATTTTATTTATTCAGAAGAGTTTATGATTACATAAATAGCATAAAAGAGCTAAAATACAGCATACATTATGAGTAAATTAACAAATATATTAAATATTTTATATTGTCATGCATTTCCATTAACCAGTGCCTATGAGCTTTGAATACTTGTTCACCTGAACTGAAGATCTTTAATAAAATCAAAGTATAATTATTTTTCTGCAAAGAATTTTATATTTTATCTGTCCATTTTCTCGTTTATTACTTGTCATTTTTCTTCAATATGTTATCTACTTACCAGTTCCTTAGCTCTTTTAATGCCACCCCTATCTAATGCTCCAATTTCCTGAAATCCATCTAAAAAGTTAATAAATTCTAAAATTGTATCAAATTATTGTTGAAGAATAACTCCCCAAATAGTTTTCAATATATTATTATAATGTACAAGAAATCTAATAATATATAAGAAATGTAATTAGACACACTGTCCTAATTAATAGGTAATATGACCAGAGTGTCTGGACACATTTATTTCTAAAGTTATTTATTCCAGAATAAAGAAAATCCATTTTTTAAATATTATCTTATAGTAGCAGGAAATATATGTTATACCATGAACTAGATGGAGTAAAACTATATTCTAGTCCTGTTATGGGTTATGATCACATGAATATAGTTACTTTTAAGAAGAAGATATTTATATTTTTGAGAATCACATACTTCTTGCTAAAATTTTCTTCAAAAATTATGTTTCAGTCAAAGTTTTCTCCCCAAAGCATACATGAAATTACAATACAAGAACAGAGAAAAATTACAAAATCAATGATCAAAAGCAAAATGTAGTACGCTGTCCCCTTATGATGCCAAAGATAATGAAAGCACATGAAAAATGAAAATTAAGAACTTATATTCCTATTAATGCTTTTCTAAATGTCTCTCCTTGTATTATAGCAAAAGATGTCCAATTCCCATGCCATATTTGGACTTTTCAAAAGTTAGAATTGAATAAGTGACATTGTTATGTGTTTATATACACATATGTATTAAGTAATCTTGCTAGTCATAATTTATCAAACACACTTTAATCTAGGTGGAATTTTTGTAACGTATCAGTTTAGACGTCTATATGGAGACACTCTTTGCTGAATAACGCTACGCCATAGGCTTTTACTATAGACAGAATTTGAATTTAAATAAACATGTGCTCCTTGTTTTTCATTACTGGCATCTCAGTCTTGTTTTGTACTTTCAAGGCTATTTGTGTGTGCACTTGTGCATGTGTGTGTGTGTGTGTGCACTTGTGCATGTGTGTGTGTATGTGGGTGTGTATATGGGTGTGTGTGTGTGTGCACTTGTGCATGTGTGTGTGTATGTGAGTGTGTATATGGGTGTGTGTGTGTGCACTTGTACATGTGTGTGTGTGTATGGGTGTGTGTGTGCACTTGTGCATGTGTGTGTGTGTGAGTGCACTTGTGCATGTGTGGGGGGGGTGTATGTGGGTGTGTGTGTGTGTGCACTTGTACATGTGTCTGTGCGTACCTGGGTGTGTGTGTCTTTGAAAAAAGTGAAAGGTTAGAGGTGTTGTTTTGTTCACCCCAGGTAATATTCTGCCACCTGAAATTTACTAATGAATTCTATACTATCTATTACTTTAATGGAAGCTATGAAAAGCATCTCAAAATTACAAAATGTACATCTCTCAATACTACTTCTTTCACAAAATTATGACGAAGATTGTAACTTCACATTATTAATCAGTAAAGTATCTCAGTGTCTTCTAAATGAACATTTTATTCTTACCTCATAACAGAAGATAGTCTCCGTACATGCCAATACCAATTCTATCTCTCTCTCTCTCTGTCTCTCTCTCTCTCTCTCTCACACACACACACACACACACACACACACACACACACACACACACACATTTATATTAGTGTTCCAGGGCAGCCACCACACACTTCTGCAAACAAAGTGGCCTTAAACAACAGAAATATATTCTCTCATAGCTCTGGACAATCAGAATCCAAAACCAATGATCTGGCAGAGACATACTCCCCCTGAAACCTATAAGGAAGCACACTTCCCAGCCTATACCTAGTTTTGAGGTGTTACCATGAGTCCTAACTCCAGTCCTTGCCTCTCTCTTGCTGTTCTCATTACATTTCTGTCTTCAAATGACCGTCTTCTCCTACGGACATGACTCATATAGAACTGGCAGACCACCATGCACCAGAATGACTCATTTTAACTTTAATTATATCAATACTACTTCCAAATAAATTTATATTCTGAGATACTTGGGCCTTGACATATTATTTACAGAAGAAAGGGTCACAATTCAACATATAGCAGTATTGTAGTATATTTTAAGGAAAAAAGGGATGAATACTCAATCAATGCGATATCAAAGTTGAAAACAAGTGCTCTCAACATTGCATACTCTTAGTGCGTTCTTTGAGTATTCTTTCAGCATAGTGCATTTCTTCAAGAAATCATGAATCTCCATGCAGACTCCTGCTGGTCTGCAGAACTTCAAAGTCTGGAAGGACTCAGAACTGTCTCATTTCATTCCAAGCTACACTTTCCCTTCAGCTGACCTCATCCTTACACATCCTGTCCATGTCCATCCTGACCCTTGTTTTGACTGCCTTCTCTTCTGTGTCTAATTGTCTCTTCAGCTTCTTCCTCTTCTCACTTTATAAATACCTTACACTTGAGATGCCTAAAGGTATGAAAATGCTTTTCAGACCACCAATTTGAAAAAGTAAAATACACTTGTGGCGCTCCTGTCCACATTTAAATTAATTTAATAAACCTTTCATTTCCCCCATTTTGTCCAGCCACAAACCTGAGTCATCATATTTTTCCTATCTTATTTTCTTCTGCCTGCATGAAACCCTTGTAAAAGATTTGATGACAAAAGATGGAGCGGGACCTAATTTTATCAGTCATCACCATTTTCACAAGACGTACCTGTTTGATACTTTAAAACACATTTCAAATTTTAGACTTGTTTCCACCTTTTCCGCCACAGAGTGTCTCAACTTTCAGCCAAAGAGATTCTTTTAAATTACGAATCAGATAATATCACTCTACTGTTTGTTATTTTTCTATGACTTCTCACTCAAATTAGAATAAACATCAGTGCCAGTGGCAGGTCAGCAAACCCTGTCAGAGAGACGAATGAGGACATAAGAGACAGAGAATGTCTTTGTCGGGGAGCCAGGGGACCTCACCAGAATAGAGAGAAGCCCCAGACTGACTCAAACCCCCAGATTTCTTGGGGAACAGCAGCGGTATAGAGTTTTACTGAGCACAGATGTTTGTTTTGGGTAGCAAGGCATGGTGACACTTTGGCTGACTAATTAACTGATATATGATGGTCCCCGGAGATTTCCTGTCTTCCCTCTGTGTGAGCTGGCAAGACACCCTTCCTTTAGAACATTCCCGCTCCTTGGAATTATCAGCCTTCCGCTCCACCTAAGCAGACACTGACCCGAGCAGTGTTGCGAGGAACTCCACACCCAGGCATCCTGCGTTCTGCAAGACTGCCTGTGACCGCGGAGCTAGTCCTTTTCGCCGTCATCAGCTGCTCTCCCCCCACTCCCGGGGCCTGCTGTGCCGTGTGCTGTTTCTCTCCCCGAGGACTCCTCCCTCTCTGTCCCTGGTAGACACGGCTCGGCTGCGCTTCAGAAGTACTTCTGAGAATGCTTCAGATTGCTGTAACCTAATTAGTATTTCACATACTGTTCTGGTTCCGTTTCACTGTTTTCGTTTTTTAAGAAATATTTACCATTATATGGTAAGAAAATATCTTACTTTTGTCTCCTCTGCCTGGAATCTCAGCATTGTATTGAGCTGTGTTTTGTTAAGTAATGTATCTCCAGCAAGAATACCATACCCAAAATCTAGTTTCTGTAACATCAATAAATTTATTTTACTTAAAAACTTTATTGGAAAATAATGTTTTGGAATAAATACCTCATTATATTTAAATGTATCATTTATTTTGAAAAACTACTTACTTAATACATCTGATTATGTTTCTGCTAAGAGGTTCTGTCCTAAACTGGAAACATTAAGAAATTATATTCAGACCCTCTGAATTAAAACCTGAATTTGCTCTTCTTTAGAATGTGTTACCTTGACCAAATCATTAAACCTCTCTAGAGCTTAGCTTCCTCACCTATGGAGTAAGTACCTATTTTAATACTTACCCCAGAAGCCTGTTTTTAGGATTAAATAAATGAAAATCTGTAATTTTGGTCGGCACACTGAAAGTGTTACATGGGATCGACTGATCATCAGTACTGTGTAGTATGGACAAGTATTAGTGTATGAGACATTTTTAAATAAAGTTAAAAGAATCAGTTACAGGAATTCAGAATAAATTGGGAATTCTCACTTTTTCATCGCCAAATAAACTCAGTTTAAAAAAAAGTCTTCTGCGAATTAGATAGGCGTCACTTCACATGACAAAATAAACAACACTCACAGAAGTGATGTGAACCCAGAAAAGCAAAATAGGAGTCATCTATGAGGAGAGGGAAAATTGGGTCACGTAAACTGATAAAGAAATAATTCTTTATAGAAGTAGTTATACACAACAGAGGAAAAAAGACGCAATTTTCTCTACAGAATGCTTTTCAACTCACGAACTTTATAAATTAGTAAAACTGTTGGTGTGGGCAAAGCTTTTATCACTCCTTGTGATTTGATATTTTTTCCTATCAGTAGTTGTAGTAAATACAGCCTGAGCTTTCTAAGTTTTTCCTTCCCCCAGCCATGCACACATATACATCGAGCCTAGCACCGAGAAGCTCTATGTAGTCACCATTTTTAGGAATTTTCTTACTGAAAGTTATGAAATGGAGAACGCTGATGAATAGGGAGTGAACTTTGGGGAGGAAAGAGGCCAGACCCAGAAGTGTCATCTGCTCAGTAACACGGCTTGCTGGAGCTTCTTTCTTCCTACCGTTAGGGCAAGAGACAAAATAGGGAGAAGAGCAAGAAAAGGAAAGAAACAAGAAGGGGTGCAAAGAAGGTGGACTACTATTTTAGATATATGACTTTTACCCCATCATCTTATGTGGTCCAAAATTAAAGAGTGATTTACATTTTTCATAATTCATACATTTATTCATTAAGATTATTAGCAAAGTTAGAAAATTGTTGTTTTTCCTAAGAACACATGAAAAGTGAAATACAATTTCTTCTAAATGTGTATTATTAAATAGTAGAGCAACATCTTGAGACTGATTCATTTTAATTAAAAGAGAATGAAGAAAAGCAAGCATAAAACCCAAATTACAACTATCATAACGACTCATAATATGCTAAATATGTCTACAATGACTAAAATATAATGTAAATAGATCAAAGTGGATGTGTCCAAGCTGGATGAAGAGTCTATTCACAAACACAAAGCTTGTAATGGTGCTGTCTAACCTGTCAATGTGGAAGAAAACGTCTGTGCAGAGCAATCTGGTCAGAAAAGATGGAAAAGACAAAGATAAATTTGCCCTTTGAAGTATGACATGCATGAATTGAGAAAAAATCTATTATAGAGCTGATCTAATACAGAGAAAGAAAAGGTATTTTGGGGAAGGGTTCTCTGTAGAGAGAGAATCAATAGAAAATACATAGTTATGCAAATGTATTTATCACATAGGCTCATGGGATCACAGCTGGGATGGTGCACAGTGGCCATGCAATGGCTGAAGGGCTAGAGAATCCAGTAAGTGCTTAGTTCCAGAAGCCTCAGAACCTAAGGGTACAGTGCCAGTCCAAGACTACAAGCCTGGAAGTTCCCTCAAGAGTAACTGGTACAAGCTTACCGTGAAAGGCTGAAGAACCTAGAGTGTGACACTCACAGACAATGCTACATGCATATTAACAAAACATGAAGGCACTATTCATGGTAATTACATTCTTCCGGCCTGTACATGATTGGACAGATGTGGGTATTTCTAACTACATTCTTCTACCATGCATTCTTCTTCCACTGGCCTTCAGCATGCATCTTGACATATCCGGCTTCATCTGTCAGAGTAACTCATGTTTTCACTACTAAATATCCTAGGTAATTGGTCATTTTCCCCGGATTGAGTTCTTCTTTGCCTCCTTGTACAGCAGAAGCCCAGTTTTCCATTGGCAGGTGCTATGGTTGATACATTGTGTTAACTTGGGGAGTCTAGAGGTTTGGCTGAGTGACTCAGCAGGAAGCCAGGGTGCTTACTTTGTATACATCCTGAGCCTGTGGAAGAGGAAGGCATGGAGATCTTGCAAAAGCTACCGCCTCCTGTGTGGGGGTAGCCTGTTTACAATGTAAGGGAAGAGAAGAGGCTGCTTGCAGCCATTCCTCCCTTCTTGCTGGTGGTTTTTGCTGTGCTCTGCTGCCATGAACACCTGCCCTCTGCCTTGTGCCACTCTGCCTCTGAACCAGCCAAGTATAGACTAAAGAAACCTCCACAAGCTGTAAGCAAAATAAATCTTTCCTTTCTTCATTTTGGGCATTGGGTATTTGGTCTCAGCAATGAGGAAAAAGTAACAAAGACGGTAGGATAGATCAGTCACCCCTGGCAACATCACAACTCTTTTAACAGGGACACAAAATGGCCATGAGGAGCCCAAAATGGCCATGAGGAAGTTTTACCTTCCACCTCAATGGAATCATTGTTTTACCTCCCACTGAAACCAGGACTTTTAGCTTAGTAGAGGATAGAATTTCAAAAAGAGAAAACGAAAAATTGCCAGTGGGTCACTAGGAGTAATACTCAGTAGTACCATTCCCATTTCCACCACTTAATTCCTGGGCCTAAGAATCCTGCCTATAGGAGGAACAGTCCCATGTATTAGATTCTGATGGGGAGCATATATTGACTTCTGGAGAGCATTTCTCCAGGCACACAGTGTACTAATACTGAGTTGGTGCCATAATTACATGTTTAAAAGAAAATTTCACCTTCCAGTCCAGCTGCTTCTCCACAGTAGGGACCATGGTAACACCAGTGAGTGTCATAAGCACAAGCCCATTCTCATGGCCACTCTATTTTGGTCACAAATTGTGTTTATTGATCCAAAGCAGTGATCTGTGAATATCATGATGATGGATGAGGCATCCTGTAAGTACACAAATCATAATTTGGAGGAATCACTATGTTCAGAAAAGACAAATATCCAGATTATTTGTCTATTTCAGTAAGTAAAAAGACTGCTTTTTTCTTGATGGAAGTGGCCTAATATAATCAATTTGCCATCAGTTTACAAACAGATCACCAGGGGTGATGTCGCTGTGTTGGAGATGTTGTTATATTGGACTTTGCTGGTGGCTAGCTGTACACCCAACAGTAGCCATTCCCAGGTCAGCCATGGTGAATGGAAGTACACATTGTGAGCCACTGCATGACCTCCATCCCTGCCATGATAGACGCTTTGTTCATGATCCCACTGAGCAATGACAGGTACCTGAAGAAAAAAGTTGATTGTGATGAACTTCCGGGAAGATGGCGACCAGGTGAGCAGCAGAGGGAAATTCTACCAGAGACAGATCTCTCGAGCACGGGTGCTGGGTCCACGGCTGCGAAATTCCAACTGAACGTGTTGCTCTGCGCAGCCTGAGTATTAACAGGTCGGCGAGATTTGCCTCGGCGAGGAATGGGCGGGCCCTGAGAGCTGGACGACTGAGGCAATCGGTGCAGCACTCGGGCGGCGGCTCGGCCCAGTCCACGTAACCCCCAGGGCGATTGCAGTGGGACGGACCCTCCCATCTCCCGACCCCGAATGGCTCGCAGGCAGCTGCAGCCAGAAATTTTTGGCGGCGGTGGAGCAGGGAGGTCTTGGAGACCGTGCTCCTCAGGCAAACTGAGCTAATCCGGGCTGCGGACCGGGGTCCTGCTCAGATCCCCGCCCTCGCAGCTGGCGCCATCCTCTGCCAGAGAGCGGGCACTGCGGCAACTGTGGTCGGTGGCTCCTGCGAGAACACCGAGGAGGCAGAAAAACACCGTGGAGTGGTGCATTGTGGGCAAGGCACGACATATTAGTAATTTGGGGATCTCCTGCTGCACGATCCCAGGGTGAGTTGATTGGGCGCCCTGACCAGATTTGTGAGTTGGGGAGAAGCTCCGCCCAGCGAGGAACGTTATAGTAGCACTACTGACTGCACGAACCCTGGGATGGAAGAGCTGGCTGGGCGCCCCGACCGGTTTTTTGAGTGGGGCAGGAGCTCCACCCAGGGAGGAACACCTGAGCGACCACGTGCCAGCATGGTCCCCAGGGAGGCGAGATGTTTATGTGCCCCAGCCAGGTCTCTGGGTAGGGAGTAGCTCGGCACACAAAGCACCATATGAGCAGCCTATTGAGTGGAACTCTCAGCAGAAAGCTTAAGGGACATTCTCCTGATGAGAAGGAGTCATTGGAGCAGCCTTTGCAACAGACCTTTGCCTGATGAACTGCCTGGGTAATTTATTGCTCAATATTTTCAATCTGATACCCAAAAATAGGAAGACAGAAGTACAAAACGCAGTCTCAGAACTCAACCCCACCCAGAACAAGTCCTGAATGCGAGGATACAGGGGAACTAGGAAGCCACATACCTGCAAATTCTGAAATGATTGCATCCAAAACAATGAAACAACTCCAACAGGCCATAGAAGAGCTTAAAGCAGAAATAAGCCACATACCTGCAATAATCTCTCAGACAAAAAATGAACTGACAATGATAATGGAAGAAATGTTCCACACACATAGAGAAGAAATAGATCAAAGAGCTTCCAGGAAGATGGCGACCAGGTGAGAAGCAAAGGAGCGATTCTCCTTGATAAACACCACCAGCTTGAGACTGACTTGGTGAGTGTGAATGCTGGGACCTCGGCTGGGAAGTTCAAACTGAACGTGTTTCTCTGAGCTGCTGGGGGAGACGCAGTAGGGCGGCCAAAATTGCCATGAAGAGATGTGGGAAGGCCCCAAACACTGGTCACCAGAGATGCTCGGTGCAGCAGACTGAAGGTGGCATGGCTGGGTCCGAGCACCCTGGGGGCACAGCCAGCTCGACCCCTCCCACCTCCCGAACTGGCTCAGCTCGCCAGTGACTCCCGTCAGAAATTGGCTTTTTAGCAGCAGCAATGCAAGGCGGTCTCGGATCTCGCATGCATCTGGCAGGTTAGACAGCCAAGGCCCTCAGCGGCCTGCAGTCCGCGGCCGAGGCAGCACAAGGAGCACAGAGGAGTGGAGCATCCCGCTCCCTCCCTCAGACCCGGAGAGCGCGAGGAAACAGAAGTGGCGGGGAGCGGTAGATCGCGAGCACAGCACAAAAAACTGGCACTTTGGAACCTTCCTGGGGGCAGGGACTCTGAAAACTGGTGAGCTATCTGTGCTCGTGACCGGATCACTAAGTGGCAGAGGAGATCCATCCCTATACCTGCAGGGAACCCTGGGAGGGCGGGGGCGCGGTCTTACACACCCCACCCAGGTCTCTCCGTAGGGAGTGGCTCACCCAAAAAACCAGCATCTGAACAGCCTTTTAAGCAGAACTCTCAGCAGAAAGCTTGAGGGACATTCTCCAGAAGAGGAGTCATTGGAGCAGCCTCTGCAGCAGAACTTTGCCTGGTGAACTGCCTGGGTAATTTATTGCTCAATATTTTGAATCTCATACCCAAAAATGGGAAGACAGAAGAACAAAACGCACTCGCAGAACTCAACAACAACCAGAACAAGTCCTGAATGCGAGGATACAGGGGAACTAGGAAGCCACATACCTGAAAGTTATGAAACGATTGTATCCAAAATGAAACAACTCCAACAGGCCATAAAAGAGCTTAAAGCAGAAATAAAAAACATACCTGCAATGATCTCTCAGACAAAAACTGAACTAAAAACTATAATGGAAAAAACGTTCTGTACACATAAAGAAAAAATAGATAAAAGATTAGAAGAAAATAGGAAACAAATGGAAACGTTACAAGAGCAATTTAGGAATGAATTACCAAGAGTGAAACAGGTCCAAAGAGATGGCCAGGATTTGAAAACCTCCATAGAAAGCTTGCAAAACCGCTTCAATGAAAACAAAGATAGAATTTCAGGCCTTGAAAACAGTATGGCAGCTTATGAGTGCGAAAGTAAGGATCTCATAAAATCATCAAAGACACAAGAAAAATCAATCCAACAGCTGCAAGATGAAGCAAAACGAAATAATATTCGAGTAATAGGAGAGGGTGAAACAGCAGGAGACCACAAAAACGATATAAAAAGAATATCTGCTGAAATAATAGCAGAAAATTTCCCAAACATGGTAAGCGATACTGAGGTACAGTTAATCGAGGCATATAGAACCCCAACGATCCATAACCCAAAGAAAACCACACACAGACATATAATAGTCAAGATCCCAAATATCCAGCAAAAGAACACAATATTAAAAGCTGCTAGAGAAATGACACAGATCACCTATAAAGGAAAGCCCATCAGAATTACAGCAGACTTCTCAACGGAAACCATGAAATCAAGAAGAGCTTGGAGCGAGATATTACAGATTCTGAGACAAAACAACTTCCAACCAAGACTGACGTATCCTGCAAAATTATCCCTCAAATTCAATGGAGAAATAAAATATTTCCACGACAAAGAACAACTGAAGAATTTCATGAGTGCCATACCAGCATTGCAAAAAGCACTAAAAGATATACTAGACAGAGAAAAACAAGACCACAATACCAAGAACAGTGATAGAAATAACTCCCTAAACAGAACAAGTAAGTAAACAGTCAGCAAAATAAGGAAAACAACAAGAAGTAAATAACGTGACTAGAGTAAACAAACATATAACCATAATAGCCACTAATGTAAATGGCCTCAATTCATAAGTCAAAAGGAAAAGATTGGAAGAGTGGATTAAGGAACGCAATCCAACGATATGCTGTATACAGGAAACACATTTTACTCAAAAGGAAATCCACAGGCTGGAAGTTAAAGGTTGGAAAACAATTCTCCATGCAACAGGTCCCCAGAAAAAAGCAGGGGTAGCTATTATGTTTGCAAACAATGTAAACTTCAAACAAAAAAACAATCAAAAGAGATAAAGAAGGCCATTACATACTAGTTAGGGGAAAGCTGCAAGACGAAGAGGTAACAATCTAAACATTTATGCATCTAACCATGGAGCACCTAACTTTACAAGTCAAATATTAACAGACGTGAAAAATCAAATAACTAATAACACTATTGTAATAGGGGACCTAAACACCCTTCTGACACAAAGAGAC
This sequence comes from Dinomys branickii, assembly GCA_004027595.1. Lineage (NCBI taxonomy): Eukaryota > Metazoa > Chordata > Mammalia > Rodentia > Dinomyidae > Dinomys > Dinomys branickii. The sequence goes on from PVLD010029286.1 coordinate 15,767, forward strand.
AGGTCAACTGGACAGAAACTCAGCAAAGAAATAACAGACCTGAACCAAAAGTGTGAACAAATGGACTTAGTAGAGGTATACAGAGTGTTCCACCCCACAACATCAGAATACACATTTTTCTCAGCTGCACTTGGGTCTTTCTCTAAAACTGACCACATTCTAGCCCATAGAGCATATCTACCTAAATGCAAAAAAATTGAAACTCTCCCATGCATATTATCGAACCACAGAGCAATGAAATTGGAAAGTAATGACAAAGAGAACTCCAAAAACCACAAAAACACTTGGAAATTAGACAACAACCTCCTGAATAATCAGTGGGTCACACAAGAAGTTAAAGAAGAAATTTAAAAAATACCTACAAATAAATAAAAATGTAATCACAACCTACCGGAATCTGTGGGATGCAATGAAAGCAGTCCTCAGAGGGAAATTTATAGCAATGAACTAATATAAAAAGAAAACAGAAAGAGAGCAAATAAATAAACTAATGATACACCTCAAACACTTAGAAAAAGAGCAACAAGCCAAACCAAGAGCCCAAAGAAGGGAGGAGATTATAAAATTCAGGGCAGAAATTAATGCAATTGAGATGAAGAAAACTCTACAAAAAATAAGTGAATCAAAGAGTTGGTTCTTCGAAAGAATAAATAAAATTGATAAACCTCTAGCCAACCTTATCAAAAAAGAAGGGAAAGATCTCAAATTCATGCAATAAGGAAGGAAAAGGATGAAGTCTCTACAGAACCAAAAGAAATCCAAAAGATCATTAATACCTAATTTGAAAATCTGTATTCCCATAGGATAGAAAATACAGAAGAAATGGACAGATTCCTAGAAAGGTACAAATTACCAAAACTGAATCAGGAAGATGTAAAAATCCTGAACAACCCAATATCAATTAATGAGATTGAAAATGTTATTAAAAACTTGCCAACAAAGAAAAGCCCAGGCCCTGATGGATTCACAGCAGAATTCTACAAAACATTCAGAGAAGATCTAATGACAACACCCCTCAAACTCTTCAATGAAATCGAAAAGGAAGCAACTCTCCCTAACACGTATCTGGAGGCAAGTATTATACTGATACCAAAACCAGAGAGGGAAACAAATAAGAAAGAGAGCTATAGGCCAATGTCTCTAAGGAACATAGATGCAAAGATACTCAACAAAATATTGGCAAATAGATTACAGAGAATCATAAAGAAAATTATATACCACAACCAGGTAGGATTCATTCCAGGAATGCAGGGATGGTTCAATATTCGCAAATCAAAAAATGTAATACACTATACTAATACAGTCAAAGACAAAAACCACATGATTATCTCAATAGATGCAGAGAAGGCTTTCGATGAAGTCCAACATGCATTCATGTTAAAAACCTTAGAAAAAATAGGAATAGATGGCCTCTACCTCAATCTGATCAAAGCCATCTATAATAAACCAAAAGCCGCCATCATACTAAATGGACATAAACTGAAAACTCTCACTTTAAAGTCAGGAACAAGACAAGGATGTCCATTGTCACCAGTCCTATTCAACATAGTTCTGGAAGCATTAGCCAGGGCAATCAGACAAGAGAGAGAAATAAAAGGAATAAGGATAGGAAAGGAAGAAGTCAAACTATCACTATTTGCAGATGACATGATACTATACATGGAGGACCCCAAAAACTCCACAAGAAAACTCCTGGAATTAATTGACAAATTCAGCAGCATAGCCGGATACAAAGTCAACACCCAAAAATCAATAGCATTCCTGTAGACGAACAACAAACAGACTGAGAGAGAAATTGAGGAAACCATACCCTTTACAATAGCATCCAAGAAATTGAAATACTTATAAATCAATCTAAGAAAGAATGTGAAAGATTTTTTTTTTTTAGATTTATTCAGTGAAAACTACAGTACTCTGAAAAAAGAGATCGAAGAGGATTTCAATAAATGGAAAAACATACCCTGCTCATTGTTAGGAAGAACAAAAATTGCAAAAATGGCCATACTACCAAAACTGTTGTACAGATTCAATGCAATTCCCCTTAAACTACCGTCAGCATACCTCACAGATCTTGAGAAAATATGCCTTAAATTCATCTGGAACCAGAAGACACTCAGTATATCAAAAGCAATCATGGGCTATAAGGACAAGTCAGGTGGAATCACAATCCCTGACCTGAAATTATACTACAAAACTACTGTAATAAAATCAATCTGGTACTGGCTAAAAAGCAGACCTGAGGATCAATGGAAGAGACTGGAAGATGCAACCACAACGAAAAACACACTCAGCCACCTACTATTTGACAAAGGGGCCAACCAAACTCACTGGAAAAAGGATGACCTGTTTAATAAATGGTGCTGGAAAAACTGGCTTGCCTCTTGCCGAAAACTGAACATAGACCCAAGTCTATCACCATGCACCAAACTCAGGTCAAAATGGATCACAGATCTCAATATTAAAACAGAAACTCTAAATCTATTGGAAGAGAAAGTAGG
>PVLD010029287.1:0-18253 GCA_004027595.1 Dinomys branickii
GTAAAGTCTTAAAATCAGTTAGGTTGGCAAAATAATTCACTTAAATCTGAACAGCTTGGGGTATAATGTGCCTTTGTTGGATAAGGTGATGCAAATATGAAAAAAAATGTCATAGCTTGTATCCCTTTGGAGGCCACTACTAGGCCTGTCATTATTTAAATGCAATGTTAAAATTAAGTGACTGTTTAAATCTCATTGCTCTCAGGTCTAACTCCAAAACTTTACACCTATTTGTAAAATACCAAATCTTCCCTGTAGGTCATCAATCTACTTATTTTGTTACTCTGGACCTGCGGCTTCCACACCCAGAAACCCTTTGCACTTGTGTCTGGAAGCCCTTCAAAACACTTTTTCCTTTAAATAAACAATTCCGTCTTTAAACCCAATAAGTGTCAGAAGACCCAACATCCTTGGATCCCCTTTTCTTATTTGTAACTTTTAATTTTTGTCAAGTGAAGAATCACTAATGCAGCAATAAGAGTCTGGGGGTGATTTCAGGAGTATTTGAAGTAAATTGAATCATAACCCTGGTTATATTTTTTGGGAGGCTTTTGCCTCTGGCTACAGCTTCTGCTCCTTTGGCTCAGGATTGGGTGAGCTGCTCTCAGTGGCTCAACTGATCAGCTTTACCACCAGGAATGGGCTCCATTTCCTGCCTCTGCCACTGTCTACTCCCAGGGCTCGTGATGGTGGCTTCTGCAGTGCTGGCTGCCAGTGCCAGGGCCCAAGCACTGGGCATGCCAGTTGTTGGTCTTGCTCTGGTTGCTGCTCCCTCATTGCTGCTGGAGTTCTGATCCTAGGCGCTGTTGGTGCATGCAAACTTTTATTGCCAAAAACACGCATGGAGGCATTGGAGATTTTTGCCTGCAGCATGTGCCAGCACCATGGCTGGGCAGAGCAGAAGGGCCCCCGGGCACCTGGCAATCCCAATTAAGTCAGTCTAGGACCAGAGTGTGGGGCCCTCCCTAAACCTGGCTTGTACCACTCTCCCAAGTGGTACAGAGTCACATCAAACCAGCTGTGCACAATCCAGAAGAATTTTCTTTTTTTTTTCTTTATCTGGTAGAGCAAATGTAGATGGTTTAAACTCTATAGGTGAGGTTGTTTCTTTACCCTCCTTTTCCCACTTGGAATTCGATATTAAAATAGTGGTTGGAAAACCCCTTTTAACCAAAATCCAGAAAAGAACACACAGGAATTAAGTATGCAAAAAACTCTTCTATATACATATAGCTCTGCGATTCTTGAAACTCTGTCTCATTCCTACACCACTTTCCTTTTCTTCTAGAGCTCTTTAAGAACTTTTGCCTCAAGATTTTACACCTTATGATCTACCCACACTGAAGTGCTCCTGTGCTTAATATTGACTCTAAACAACTCACCCCCTCCCATTGAACACAAATGAGAAGCGTTCCCTCACTCACTTGTTTTGCCTCACCTGTGTCTCTCCCTGTTTGGATGCATATTTGCTGCGTCCCACGCAGCTCTTGATGTTCCTAGGGGAAAATGGTCAAGAAATAAAGACAAGTGACAAAGCTGGGGTCAGTTGGAGTCACTCTGTCAAGATGGGAGGAAAAGGAACTCCCCAAGAACTGTAGAGCATTTATTTATACACTCAGGTGGTTGATGTAAATTTCAGCCTCTCTTCCTAACAACAAGTTTGCAAGCTGGAACACCTAGTTTACAGGCTTTCCGGGTTCTTGGGCCACCTTTGTCTTACCCCTGCACATGTAACTGACTTTCAACTTTAGCCACTCCCTAGAGAAAATTACAATACTCTGAAAAAAATTGGAAAACATGAGAAAATGGAAAGAAATTTCTTGTTCTTGTATATATAGAATAAATACAGTGAAAGTGGTCATATTCTAAAAGTGCTAAGCAGAGTTATTGCAATCCCAATCAAAATACAAATAGCATACCTTACAGCTAGGAAACACTATCCTAAAATTCATATGGAACAAGAAGAGACCTAAAATAGCCAAGGAAATTCTGAGAAACAGTGGCAAGGGAGGTGACATCACAATCCATGACTTGAAATTATACCACAAAATACAGTAAGGAAAGCATGAGTTTACTGGCAAAAAGGAAAGACAAACTGACAAACCAAACGATGAATGGAAAGTAAAATAAGATGCAGAAACAATTCCAAACACACAAAGATAATTTTTCTTTGTTAAATGGACCAAGAACTTTCAGTAGATGATAGATAGCATCTTTAATAAATGGTTCTGGGAAATCTGTATTTGGCTTTCCCTATGGCTGAAGACAGGTGCAAGCAAAGTCTTTATGAATGAAATCCTTATCACACAGGAAATATTATAAGGAATCAACAATTGGGATCACATCATATTAAAAGTTTTGGTACAGAAAAAGAAATCACAAATAGAGTGAAGACACAATGAAAAAATAGGAAAAATAATTATCAGCTATTCCTCAAATCCTAATATTTAAAATAGTTAAAGAACAGAAAAAATCAGATTCCACAAAATTAAAGACTCAGTCAAAAAATTGCTTCTGAAATGAATAGACACTTCTCTGATGAAATACATACATGAAACTATGTGACTAAAATTTTCAGCATCACCGATCATTTGAGAAATGCAAATTAAAACAACATTCAGACTCTGTCTCATTCCAGAAGAAATGGCTATCTTCAAGATGAAAAATTACAAATTCTGGCAAGGCTATGGAGGAAAAGAAACACTTCTACATTGGTGGACATATAAAGCTACTATGGAATACAGTATAGAGATTCCTCAAAAAATTAAAACTAAAGTTTCCATTTGACCTAGCTTTTCCCCTTCTAGGTGTCTTCCCAGAAGAGATAAAAGCATCATACCACTGATATGTATGCATACCCATGTTTACAGCAGCACAATTAGTAATAGCTAAATCTTGGAAACAGCCCATATGATCATCAACAGGTGAATGGATAAAAGTATTTTTTTCTACGCAGTGGAGTACTATTCTGCCATAAAGAAGGATATTTTTAGGTAGATGGATGTATCTTGCAGACATAATTTTAAGCGAAATAAACTGAACACATATCTGTAAATACCTTGTGTTTCTCTTGTACAAGTAGTCCAAAGGGTAAGTAAGGACCAAGAGAGAGGATGTATATTGGGAAGTAAGAGAGAGGAATGGGGAAAATAATGAAGATATAGCATGTACAGCGATGAAAGTGATCATTATATATGTCAAAAGTGTGCCAATTAAATTAACTGAAAATAAAATTTAAAAGCAATGGAGAAAATATAGAGAATTATTCTTAAACATATATGTTTTTCTCATCACTCTCATGTTCATAGAAAATGGAAAAATAAATGCAATACAACATTATCTCAATTGTGAAAAAAAACATGATAAAGCAATTATAACAATAAAGACAAAATTTTGTTATTTTTATTTTATAGAAAAAAGTAAAATAAAATTTCATAACAATGTAATAGGAGAATAATAGTAGTTAATACATTGTATAAAGTTATCCTTAAAGTAGTTACTTATAAGATATGGACATAAAAATTCTCCCAATGATATTAGCATACACCTTTTGATAGAACCTGAGATATCCTTTCCTTTGTTCACACATCTAGTAACTTAGTAGGCATTTTGAAGTCATTTTTTCATTTTCACTCCCCAGTTTACTTCTTAAGTTAAATTAAATTAAAATATTTAGTCAGGGTCAAAAAATGTAATTCAGACTGTCCTTTAGCTCACTATGTAACCTAGGCAGGCCTTGAACATTTGGCGATTTTCCAGGCTCAGCTACCTAAGTGTGGGTAATACAGGTGTGTGAACCCAGGCTTTGGACACTCCCCTTTTAAAAATGAATATGCTGAGTAGTACTAGTTTTTAACTTTTATTGACTTTTGTTTTTAATTGTTTCTCTAAATGTAAAACATAAGTTTAAATTATTTAGCATGAAAGAGATTTTATTGAAGCTTCAAAAAAACTTCTGGCATAGTATTCTCTGTCCCTACTTTGTGCACTGTTGCTTCGAACATCTAGAAATGGTTGCAGCACGTGCACAGTGCTGTGCTATAGGGCCCATTCTCATTATTTCTGAGCTGTAGTTATTGCAAAGGCTTTGTTAATCATTTGCTCTCTAATGTACTCTGGATGGAAATGTAAATGTTCCCATATATTCAAAGGGAAGTCCCACTAAAGAAATTAAGTAGAAAGTAAAATGTGCTTTTGTTAGTGTAGGCCACTTCAGATAAAATTTAGAAAATGATGCACATGCACAATTAGATAATAAGGTTTTTTTTTTTTTTTTTTTTTTTTTTTTTTTTTTGCGGTACTGGGGATTGAACTCAGGACCCTGCGGTTGCTAGGCAAGCACTTATTCCACTGAGGTATATCCCCAGCCCCAGATAATAAGTTTTAATTAGTGTTAATTTACTTGAAATCTGAAATGTACAAAAGTAATCAAAACAGTCCATCAGACTTGTTGAATATGTACACAGGAAATGTTTCAATAAGCTGAATTCTATCAGTTATGTAGTTGAAAAATTTAAAACTTAAGAGAAGTTACAAAAAGTGTGTTATATTTTTTCACAAAAATACATACTTTTTCCTTTAATACTTACAAGAGTAAGTTTTGAAAACATAAACTTCATTATTTTTCTTTCTAATGTCTGTTTCTCTCTTTTCCTGATAAGCTATCCTTTTTTTCAATACATCACCATTCATGTACTGATGCTGGAAATGAAATTAAGGTGAAAAAAGTGAATTTCCAAATGCTTTTGTGGGTTTTATGGTTTATATTTAGATATCCTCCCAAAGCTTCATGCAGTCATAGATGAGCTTTCTGGAGTTGTCTTGATCTAGCTGGATCTAGGTTATGGGAATTAAGGATCTCGTTTTGCGATTGTGCCATACTAGGTTTAAGGTTATCCCACCCTGGTGGTAGCCTAGATACAATATGAGACAGAAAGGGGACTGTTGCTTCTTCTCCACTTTGCTGCTTTACTCCCTTCTGCCCAGCATGAACTGCTTCTCCTCTGTGATGCCCCTCTGCCATGCCACCCTTCCTTGTAGCCAGCTCATTGTGGACTATAATCTGTGAGCTAAAATAAATCTTTTATCTCTTAATTTGTGGGTTCTGGATATTTTGTCTCAGCAGTGATAAAATTAATAAGACCAATTTTGATACTGAGAGAAGTGGGGCATTTGCTGTAACTGTACCTGACCATGTGGTTCAGGAACGTTTAGAACTGGCTTGTGGGAAAAGTTTGAAAACATCTGGAGATGCCAGGTGAAAAAGCAGTCCTTCAGTGCTTTATGTTGAACTTGCCTGGAGATTCTAATCAGAGCTCAGAAGACCATAATGTTGAAAGAAGTGGTGCTGGTAAAGACCCTAATCAGGAAGTTTCTCCTGGGAAGAAAGACTGCAATCAATGGCTGTTGGACTCTAGACCACGTGTGCTATGCTTTGACAGAAAAGTTTTCTGCATTTTTTCATTTGCAAAGAATTTTCCTGAGACTGACAGTAAAGGTTATGGTCTAAATATAATCTTGTGGAAGAAATTTTCAGACATTCTAATGTTAAGGTTGTGGCATGGCTGCTGTTTGGAGATTTTATCCACATCTAAATGGAGAGTGAAGAGTAACGGGCACAGTAGAATGATTTAAAATACTTTGAGTTTGGCATGAAAGGAAACTCTAGTAAACCTGTGGAATAAAAAATGGAACAGAGGAGAGCATGGTTGCTGATCAGGAACATGCAACTAGAAAATATAGCCTGAGCACATCAAAAGAACCAATAGGATTCCAGCCTTTGCAGTTTCAGAGTTGCAAAGTTGGAAGATTTTGCTTTGAGAAGAAAGCCTCAGATCTCCAAGTTTCAGGTTATTGTGGCCTAGAGATTTTCTTTGGGATTGGGTTGATACTAATCAGCAACCCAGGCAATAATCCCCTGAAACAAAAAAGAAGGAAGCCTGGAAGCTAGTGGAAAACCTTGGTATCATCCTTGTGGTGCTGCTTCTAGATCAATGCAAAATGTAAGAGCAATGGAGTTAGGAAAGCTTTCACCCATATTACAGAAGGCTTGGAATGACAGGCAGTGTGTTTCTGCAGGGCAATGTGTGAAGCTGTGAGAGTGAATCCAGAGGTGCAGTGGAGAGGTGCAAGTCCACAAGTTTGGACAAGAAAAGAACATGGATCATTTGAATAAAGCTGCAAACAGAGAGCAAAATTGCCCCAAAGGAGAAGCCACGGGAGCTACAACCACCAATAATGCCATAGGGGCAGAGTCACCCAAGCCCTTTGAAATTCACATCTTGCTACAGATTGTACCGCGTGTTGGACATAGAAGTACAGGGCAAGATTGTTTGTCATGATGATTTTTGGACTTGCTTCAGTCCTGTTCCTTTCTATCCCATATTTGTATCTTTGGGAATTGTATTGTTGATTTTGTGCCATTGTAATTTGGACGTATTTAACTATCTTTTCATTTGTACAGGGGCTCACAGTCAAGAGTTTTCCTTACATCTCAGATGAGTCTTTGGATTTGAATTTTTCAGCAATACTGAAAGTGTAGGGACATTTGCAACCAGTAGATATACACTAAGTATTTTGCTTAAATGGATGTGCATGAGTTTTGGGGGTCAGGGTTGAAGTGTTATGGCTTCTATCAAGATGTACCCCAAAAGCCTTAGGAGATGGTAGGTGAAGTTATTAGTAGCTAATTGGATCTAGGGTGTCTGATAGTGACATTAATGGTGCAATGATAAGATTAAGGTTGCTCCAGCCTGGGTGTGAGTGCTACCCACTTTAGCCTGGATAGAATATAAAAGGCAGAATGAGTGTTCCTGCCATAGGTTGCTGCTTCACTACTTTGCTACCTTCTGCCTGCCATGAATTGTTTCTCTTTTGTGATGTTCCTCTGCCATGCCCCGCTGTCTTGGGCCAGCTGACTATGGACTGAAATCTTGTCCACCTGTAAGCCAACATGAACCTTTTCCTCTTTTAAACTTGGGTGTTGGAAGTTTTGTTTCAGTAATGAAAAAAAGAACTAAGACAGTGAGGATATCATGACAGAGTAAAATATGCAAATTTTCAAATTCTGCCTTACTAATTATTTCTAAACAGTCTAATCTGTTAATGTAACTATGATACTGCTTTAATGAACACTTATCTGAACTTTGTAAAGTTGAATAAATCCATATTACTCTATCACTTCAATGTCTAAGCCATCATTATTTTAAATATTTTGTCTGAAAACAAAGATAAAGCTTTTTTGAGACTTTTAATTTAATTTATAAACTGTGAACTGATGACACTAGGTTAGAGTTGCCATCAGCTACATAGTGCCTGACCTTGACAGTTCTGACATGTTAAGCAAGCAGTTGATAGTATTTGACTGAGCTGATTATTTACAATGATATCTATCTAGAATGACTTCATTCTGAACTGAGTAATTTTCATCTTCACCCAAGCACTGTACAATTACAGACCTCCATTACATTAAAGAGTAATATGTTCCTTGGTATTCATTAATTTTATGCTCCTATTTTCTCAGTATGATTTCAGAATTATATCTCTTTCTGTGGATGTTAGGCTATGTAGATTGTCTCTAGCAGGAAATATTGGTGGCACATGCATTTATTTTTTCACACCATCCTATATGCCTTTCTGTGCATAAGAATACTTCCTTATTTTCTAAAAGAGAGTCAGGACATTAGGCATCATTTGAGCAAAATATTTATCAGGATAAATTTATATGATATGAATCCATGAAAACTTGCCTAACAATGCAATAGTTCCCATAAGTAATTGAAAACGTTTCCTGCCTAAAGTTGAAAAACCAAGCATTAATAAAATATATGGAAAGACATATTGCAGGATAAATTCATATACCAAACAAATTTTGAACTCAGTAAAATATCTCTTCTTCAATTATACTATGTCTTATGTCTCACATCTTATTCATATTTAGCCCGCATTAACTAGATGTCATCATCCTATTTTCCTCCAAAAGTTAGTGCCAAATAAACATATAGCCTTCTTGGAAGATTAGCACATACATTTAACATTGAGAAAATTGTGCTTAAGATAAATATTTGAAAAAAAACTCAGTTAATAATATGAGCTTTTTATCTTCTGAGATTACCCAATGTATGCAAAAATATTCATACTTGACATGGCTTATTTGATGTCCCCAAAAATCCGCATACACCCATAGATGGAGCTTATTGAGGGAACTGTGTAATGGGCATGTGCTCCTGGATTAGTCAACTGGCTGGTTTAGTGTAGTTCTGGGTGTGGATAAGGGATTTACTGAAGAGAGAAGACACCATGGATTTGGGTAGCATCAGCAAGTAAGCTTATAACCTGGATGAAATAAAAAGGAAAATAAGGAAGCCTCACTGTCTCCTACCTGCCACGACATGTACTATTTCTTTTCTGCTATGCCACACTTACTTGGAGGCAGCCACATATGGACTGAAACTTCCACAAACTGTGAGCCAAAATTGAACTCTCCTCTGTTAACTTCTTGGTTTTGGGTATTTTGTCCCAGCAATGAGATAGTAACTAAGACAATACTTGATCCCTTCCCTCAAGGTCAAAACAATAGTGTCTTGGTTACTTTTCTCTCATTGTTGAGACAAAACACCCAACGCCCAAAATGAAAGAAGGAAAGGTTTATTTAGCTTATAGTTTGTGGAGGTTTCAGTACATACTTGGCTGGTTTTGAGGCAGAGTGGCACAAGGCAGAGGGCAAACTGTTCATGGCAGCAGAGCACAGGAAAACAACCAGCAAAAAGGGAGGAATTGTTGCAAGCAGCCTCTCTCCTTCCCTTACATTGTAAACAGGCTACCCCCACCCAGGGGGCGTGTAGCTGTCACAGGCTCCATGCCCTCCTCTTCCACAGGCTCAGGATGCTTACAAAGTAAGCGCCCTGGCTTCCTGATGAATCACTCAGCCAAACCTCTAGATTCCCCAAGTTGACACAATGTATCAACCATAACATTCCACCCCTTGTCAACTTGGGAATCAGACATATTTCCTTAAACCAGTTTCCAGATACAAAGACATGCTTATATTAGCACCATAACGTTTTGCCCCCATACAAATGAAAATTAAACACTTCCAACATTTAAAGGCACAAAAAAACATTACCGTTCCAAAACGCACCAACAGGGTAATATAGAGCATTGGGACCAAAGCAAGTCCAAAATCCAGCAGGGCTAACATTGTGCCCTGTAATTCCACATCCAGCATCTGAAGCAATATGTGGCATGTTGTGAGCTCCAGAGGGCTTGCATGAGTCCACCCCTATGGCACTTCTGGTGGTTAAAGCCTCCACGGCTTCTCTCTTAGGCTTGATTTGCTCCCTCTTTGCAGCTTTCCTTAGATGATCCACGGTCCTGTCTTTTCTAAACTTCTGAGGTCTCCAGGACACTTTTGCTTCACACTCACAACCTCATATATTGCCCTCTCAGGGACACACTGTCTGGCCTCCCAGGCCTTCTGAAATCTGGGTGGAAGCCTCTTTAACCTCAGAACTCTTGCATTTTTCTTGCACCTAAAGCCAGGGCCACGTGGATGATGCCAAGGTCTGCTGCCACCTGGAGCAGTAGCTAAACTTTCCTCTCTCTTGGTCGTAGGGGTGGAGTGCCTGGATTGCTGGGCACCTGGAATCCAATTCTGAGGGACAAATTTTCTATGCCACCTCCATTCTGGAACCTTGTACGGCCATCGCCGCCATTCTGGAACATGGTGCTCTTTAGCTTCCTTCTCAAGCCAAAGTCTCTCACCTTTATAGTTTTGAGGCTGCAAAGGGTGGAGACTTGCTGCTTATGATGCCCTCAGGCCCTCTTTTCCATTTTCTTGCTCCTTCATAGCAATAGAGATCACCTTAGCCTTTTTTTTTCTAACACTTTTATTTTAAAAGGAAAAGAAAAAAAACATACTAACAAACAGACACAAAGTAGCATAAGAATAGTACAATCAAAACTGAGTTACAGACAAGGTGACAGGGAATCAACAATGGTTGTTGCATTACATATTGATAACTCCGAAGTGTATACTCAGGAAAACAGCTATAGACATGCAAAATTGATAAAGCAAATAATCATCAACTATTCCTTACAATAAAGTGACCTAAGTCAGTAGTACCACTGTTAGATATGCTGCATATACATACATACTTACATACACACATAGATAATTGTCCCTTCCTTCCTCTTTCGTTTTATTATATAATTTTTTAAAGTGTGAAAGAAAAAGAACTACATCAACAAAAAAGAGGAAAGCATTAACAAAGATACACAAAGTAGCACAATAACAGTATAATCAAAATTGAATTATAGACAAAGCAACAGGAAACCAACAATAGTTGTTGCATTGTATATTGATAACTTCAAAGTTTATGCTCATGAAAACACATATACATACAAAAGATTGATCAAATAACCAGTCATCAACTATTCCTTACCATTAAGTGACATAAGACAATAGTAGAACCGTGTTAGCCATCCTGCACATATGTATATACATACATACATACATTTTTGCCTCTTTCTTTTCTCCTTTCCCTCATCCCATCTGTTCTTTACATTTGAACAGATTTCCTTCATGTCTCTTAGATTATATTCCCACCCTCAGGTTTTTACACCAGTGACACAATATGTTGCTTGCACATATACCTCTGATTTATTTCACTTATGAGTATGGTGTCTAATTGTGACCATTTGCCTACAAAGGCCCCAAATCTGTCCCTCTTTATAGCTGAGTAATATTCCATCATATAAAAATGCTACAGTTTTTTAATCCAGTCCTCTGTGAATGGACATTTGGATTGCTTCCACAATTTACCTATTACAAATTGCGCTGCTATAAACATGGGTGCACATATATCAGAGTGATATGATGTTTTCAGATATTCTGGGAAAACACCCAGAAGGGGAATAGCTGGTTTGAATGGAACCTCCAGACCTAGTTTGCTGAGAAATCTCCAAATTGCTCTCCACAGTGGTTGCACCAGTCTGCAATCCCACCAGCAGTGCAGTAGAGTGCCTACTTCTCCACAGCCTCGCCAGCATTTGTTATTGGATGATTTTTTAATAGTGGCCAATCTTACTGGGGTGAGATGAAATCTCAATGTTGTTTTAATTTGCATTTCTCAAATGACTATAGATGTGGAACATTTTCTCATATATTTATTTGCCATTTGTATTTCTTTATCTGAGAAGTGTGTATTCATCTCTGATGCCCATTTCTGGATTGGGTCTTTGAATTTGGACAGGTACATGTTTTTTAATTCTTTGTATGTTCTAGATAGAAGACCTTTGTCTGAGGGACAGATACCTAGGATTTTTTCCCAATTTGTGGGTTTTCTTTTTCCTTTGCTGGTGATTTCTTTAGATGTGCAAAAACTTTTCAGTAGGATGAGGTCCCAATTATTGATTCTTTAAAGTGTTTCTCATACAGTTTCATTTTTGTTCCTGAACTCTCTTCCTACTCCTATGTCTTCAAGATTTTTACCTACTTTCTCTTCCATTAGATTTATAGTTTCTGTTTTAATGTTGAGATCTGTGATCCATTTTGACCAGAGTTTGTTACATGGTGATAGACTTGGGTCTATTTTCAGTTTTTGGCAAGAGGCAAGCCACTTTTTCCAGCACCATTTATTAAACAGGCCACCTTTTTTACAGTGAGTTTGGTTGACCCCTTTGTCAAATATTAGGTAGCTGAGTGGGTTTTTCGTTATGGTTGCATCTTCCAGTCTGTTCCATTGATCCTCTGGTCTGCTTTTTAGCCAGTACCAGGTTGATTTTATTACAGTAGTTTGTAGTATAATTTCAGGTCAGGGATTGTGATTCCACCTGACTTGTCCTTGTTGCCCAGGATCGCTTTTGCTATTCTGGGTCTCTTCTGGTTCCAGATGAATTTAAGGCATATTCTCTCTAGATCTTTGAGGTATGACAATGGTAGTTTAATGGGAATTGCATTGAATCTGTACAACAATTTTTGTAGTATGGCCATTTTCACAATGTTGGTTCTTCCTAACCACGAGCAGGGAATGTTTTTGCATTTATTGAAATCCTCTTCGATTTCTTACTTCAGAGTAGTGTAGTTTTCATTGTATAGATCATTTATCTCCTTTTTTAGATTGATTCCTAAATATTTCAGTTTCTTGGATGCTATTGTAAAAGGTATGGTTTGCTCAATTTCTCTCTCAGTCTGTTTGTTGTTCGTGTATAGGAATGCTATTGATTTTTGGGTGTTGACTTTGTATCCAGCTACTGTGCTGAATTTGTCAATTAATTCCAGGAGTTTTCTTTTGGAGTTTTTGGGGTCCTCCATGTATAGTATCATGTCATCTGCAAATAGTGATAGTTTAACTTCTTCCTTTCCTATTCTTATTCCTTTTATTTCTCTCTCTTGTCTAATTTCTCTGGCTAATGCTTCCAGAAGTATGTTGAATAGGAGGGTGAAAATGGACATCCTTGTCTTGTTTCTTACTTAAAGTGAAACTTTTCAGTTTTTGTCCATTTAGTATGATGTTGGCTGTTGGTTTGTCATAGATGGCTTTGATCAGATTGAGGTAGAGGCCATCTATTCCTATTTTTTCTAGGGTTTTTAACATGAATGCATGTTGGACTTTATCGAAAGCTTTTTCTGTATCTATTGAGATGATCATGTGGTTTTTGTCTTTGGCTGTATTGATATGATGTATTACATTAATTGCTTTGCAAATATTGAACCAGACCTGCATTCCTGGAATAAATCCAACCTGGTCATGGTGTATAATTTTCCTTATGATTCACTGCATTCTATTTGCTAGTATTTTGTTGAGTATCTTTGCATCTATGTTCATTAGAGAGATTGACCTATAGTTGTCTTTCTTGGTTGGGTCCTTCTCTGGTTTTGGTATCAGTATAATACTTGCCTCCAGAAATGTGTAAGGGAGAGTTGCTTCTTTTTCGATTTCACTGAAGAGTTTGAGGAGTGTTGGCATTTAATCTTCTCTGAATGTTTTATAGAATTCTGCTGTGAATCCATCAGAGCCTGGGCTTTTCTTTGCTGGTAAGTTTTTAATGACATTTTCAATCTCATTAATTGATATTGGGTTGTTCAGGATTTTTGAGTCTTCCTGATTCAATTTTGGTAATTTGTACATTTCTAGGAATCTGTTCATTTCTTCTGAATTTTCTATCCATTATTTCGCTTGAGGGTCTCCCAGGATCCTATGCAGGCCTCAGTAAGAAGTAACAGAAAAATTGTATCGCTAGCAGCTGGCTCTCAGCAATCCACCTCAGCTTTATCAGTGCAGTCCACATTTTTACTGGAGCTTCCTTTCTGGCCAAACTCACAACATTTTAAATCATCCTACTGGGCTCTTTTCTCTTGATTGTCAATATAAATCTGGCTAAAAGCCCCCAACAATAACCATGCCACTGCCCCAACATTCGACTGCCTTGAAATTTCTTTTGCCAGATTAATCAGTTCACTGCCGCCCTTAATCTCAGTCTTCGGGAAAGTCTCTGGACACGAGAAAAATGCAGACAAACTTTCTGCCAAGCCATAACACACATCCTCTGGAGTCCAATGACCAATGCAGTCCTTTCCAACAGAAACCTTCCCAACCCAGTCTTCACTGGCAAGATTTCTATTGGCCTTCTAGTCTTCTAAACTCTGACCAGAATCTCCCATACAGAATAACCGAAGGTGTTCCAGTGCATCTCTTTCAGGTGACATCTCCAAACCTTTACAAACTCTTCCCACAAGCCATTTCGAAAGGTTCTTGAACCACATAGTTAGGTATAGTCACAGCAAGGACCCCACTCCACTGATACCAAATTCTGTCTTGGTTACTTTTCTCTCGTTGCTGAGACAAAATACCTAAGGCCCAGAATGAAGGAAGGGAACGTTTATTTAGCTTACAGTTCGTGGAGGTTTCAGTCCATACTTGGCTGATTCTGAGGCAGAGTGGCACATGGCAGAGGGCCAAATGTTCATGGCAGCAGAGCATAGCAAAAGAACCGGCAAAAAGGGAGGAATTGTTGCAAGCAGCCTCTCTCCTTCCCTTACATTGTAAACAGGCTACCCGCACCCAGGGGGCCTGTAGCTCTCACACAGTCTCCATGCCCTCCTCTTCCACAGGCTCAGGATGTATACAAAGTAAGCACCCTGGCTTCCTGATGAATCACTCAGCCAAACCTCTAGACTCCCCAAGTTCACACCATGTATCAACCATAACGAATAGAGTAAGAAGTTACCAAAAATATTAAGAAGTTCTTAGCTTTCAAACAAAGAAAAATGAGTTCACAAATTTAGTTTATACTACTATTAGTAAAGGAGTCATAACTAAAGCCATTCTTAATAGGCTCTAAATTCAATGTTCTCTTTAATATGTGACCCAGCAATTTAGAAGTAATTATAGACCATGTACACTAAGAATTTAAGAAAAAGTAATTTTGATCATTAATATAAACATTTGCCTAAAGGTCATATGGTAAGTAGAGGTTTTTGTCCCTAAAGTGGTGCTATTGGAAGTACTGAAGACATTAAAAAATTGGTTCATATGTGATATCTTTAAGTCTTATGGGATATAACCTCTGTGTTATGAGATCTTGAAAATTCCTCTTTCTTTTTTAGTTTCTTGACCATAAGGTGGACGATATTTTTTTACCACATGCTTCTTGTCATTGAAATTCAATAGCTCCACTAAAAAGCACCAAATGGTGGATGTACCCAGTCTTCAAATGGAAAGTCCAAAGCAATTAGATGAATAATACTTTACCTTTTGTAAGCCAATTATATGACATTTTATTATAATGAGAAAGTTGACTAATACAGTAATTGTTATAAAGATAGTAATTGTAATATGTCTCTTACCTCTCCATTCCAACCTCTTAGACACATGTGTACATATATACAAAAACAAACCATTAAAAGGAGTTTGATTATTTATTAACTAGTAAAGTTTGACTATTTATTAAGTAATAAGTTCCTTGAGAATCTCAAAAGCTAACTAAATCATGGAAACAATACATCATAATAAAAGCAATGGAGTAAAAATTAAGTGACAAGCAAAGATAAAAAAGAAATCTAAGCAGAAGTGTTTAACTCTAAAAACTGTGAATTAATTGACAAATGTGACATACAATGTGTCTAAAAATTAATCTTTCAAATATCGCAAGTGTACGTAATTTCTCTGCCAAATATCAGACTAAATGTTAACAATAACTCCCTTTGTGGAAAGGCTAGGTCTCTGGTTAAAGATTCATGCTCAAAATATTTTAAAAAGTCCTCCTTCTCCCTGAAAAGCAAATCTTAGTTACTTTCTTGCTGTTGAGACAAAATACCATACACCCACAAGTTAAAAAGGAAAGATTTATTTCAGCTCACACTTTGCAGAGGTTTCTGTCTGAAGATTGCTTGATCCAAGGCAGTGTGGAATGGCAGAGAGACATTACAAAGAAGAAACAGTCCATGGAAAAGCATGAAGGAGGCATCAAAGCAGCAGCAAAATAGCAGCTGGACTTTCTTTTTTATCCAATTCAGCCTACAATCTTTTTCAGTGGTGCCATCCACAAATGTGTTAAGGATTATCTCTTCAGTAAATCCATTCAATCACAGAAATGTAGCAATTTTAATCAGTAAACTAAAGTAGTGCCACATACCCTTAATCCCAGTACTACATGACCTATATCCAGCTAGCTCGCCATGTATGAACCCATGAATCTGTAAAGGAACATCTAGATAGATACCATAACAGTCTATCTCTGACCCAAGAAAGACTCTTGGACATCTCATTATACACAAAGCATTCAATCCATCTCTAAGAGTTTCCAAGTATCCAACAGGTTTAACATTGCAGAAAAATTCCAAATCTAAAATCTCTTCTGTGAGTTAAGGCAAACTTAGCTGTAAGCCACTGTACAAATTAAAAGATAGTTGAAGACCTCCAACATACAATGGCAAAAGTTCAACATTACTGTTTCAAAGGAACAAATAGGAGGAAAAAAATGGAACAGTATCAAAGCAAACAGAAGATCCAGAAGGACACCCACTGAATTCCATATTCCCATGTGCAACATCTGGTACAATATGTAGCAAGTTCTTAAATTTGGTGATTCCACTCTTGTGGCACTGCTGGTGGTTCTAGATCCCACAGTTTCTCTCTTGAGCTGGCTGTGCTTGCTGCTTGCAGCTTTCCTCATATGATCTACATTTCTGGCTTCATCAACCTTCTGAGGTCTCCAATGGACATTTGTCTGCACACTCACATCACAGAGTGATCTCTCAGGGGCATAATGCCTGGCCTCCTGGATAGTCAGAAATCGGGGTGGAAGCCATTCTGGTTGCACAATTCTTGCATTCTGCATGCATCTAAAACCAGCACCACATGGATGATGCCAAGGTCCACTGCCAAATGTATTAGTCAGGCTTGTTTTTGTCTTGGATGTATGAGTCAGGTGCCTGAGTTTCTGAGTGCTTTGAATCCAATCCTAAGAAAGTAATTCACTATGCCACCTCCGTTCTCAAACATGGCATTCTGTGGTTCCTTTCTCAGGGCAGTATTTAACTTTGCAAGTTTGAGACCATAAAGGGTACTCTTTAGGGCATCTAAGGGTGTTGCTACCTTTTCTGCTGCCCTATTCATTTTTAGTAACTAAACTTTGCTTCACTCATTTTGTGCAGAAGACAACTTCACCAGTGCTTTTTCTCTGGTCAAACTCAAAAGTTTTTAACTCATTCTGCTGGGCTCTTTGTTCTTGATTCTCAACATAGATTTGTCTCTACAAACCAAACAAAAACTATGCCACAGCCTCAACATCAGGCTATTTCAAAATTTCTTGTACCACATTAATCAGTGTGATACCCCAAATCAGTCTCTTGTAGTCTCTGGACATGAGCAAAATGTAGAGAAAAATTCTGCCAAAGCATAATATGCATTGTCTGGAGTCCAATAGCCAATTACATTCTTGTTCTTAACAAAAATCTTCTGAGCCTGGTCTTTATGGGCTGAATTTCTATCAGCATTCTTGTCCTCTGTGTTCTAACAATGATTACCCATCAATTTAAGCTTGCAGTTTTTCAGGGATGCTTCTACAGTTGGTATCTTCAAATCTTTCCAAAAACCTCCTGTAAACTTTTCTGAAGGCTCCTGAACCATAAGATCAGGTAGCATCACAATAACTACCTCATTCATGGTACGAAAATCTGTTTTAGGTATTTTTCTATTGCTGAGACAAAATGCACCAAAACTGATAAGTTAAAGGAGGAAATGTTTATTTCAGGTCATAGATTATAGAAGTTGCAGTCCATAGTTAGCTGGATCCAAGGCAGAGTGGTATGCAGAAATAGTCCAAGTACAGAGGAGGAATGGTGCATGGTAAAGTGAGTAGGAGGCAGTAAAGCAGCAACAAACTGCTGCCTGACTTTCCCTTTCATCCTATCTGGGATAAAAGCCTTTTATGTGGTGCCTATCACAACTAGTGTAGATATTCTGTTTTCAGTGAATTCATTCAATCACACTCAGAATTGTGCTAATTTTAATTAGTGAACTATTTTACTGCCACAGACCCTTATCCACAGAATCATACACCTTAGACTAGCCAACTTTTAAAAACTCCACTAATGAGTCCATGTGGCTTGTGATAGGGTTTGTAGATACAAACTATAAGAGCAAGTTTAGGAGCAAACTCTACATTGTATTCTTTACATTCCTTCATTTGCTAATATGTCAAAGAATTATAAAATTCCATGTAAAATAGGACAACAAAACAAACTATAATTTTTAGTTCACTTATCTAATAATGAAAAGGAACTGACAAGTGATTTGTTTTAAGAGTAGCAAAGTTTTATTAAAAGTAGGAAAAGAAACAGGCTCTATGGAGCAGGTTTGGGACAAGTAAAAATGAGAGAAATGTGCATTCTATAGCATCAGGGTGGGGCACCATACAAGTGAATACAGTGGTCAGTAAAATCTTTAACTTAATAATCTTATCTATATGAAAATTTCAGTTATTGATGTTGTTTACAGTAGGTAACTAACAGGGGTTTCTTATTTCCTGACAGAAATTATGAAGTTTAATAAATCTAGATAATGTATTGTGTTTTATTAAATATTATTTAATAATTATATGCTACTTTCTCAAATTAATATATTTTTAGTAAAATATTTTGTAAAGGTAAATCATACTTTATCATTAAAGTACATAAAATTTATTACAGATATTCCTATAAGTTTAAATTTTAATATTTCATTCTTCATTGTTTAATGCACCAAAATTT
>PVLD010029288.1:0-18270 GCA_004027595.1 Dinomys branickii
GAGGAGGAGGAGGAGAAGACAAAGAATCCTATTAGCTTGTTGCAAACTTTTTTTTTTTTCATTACCAGGGATCAAACTCAGGACCTTGCACTTGCCAGGCAGGTGCTTATGCCTCTGAGCATTATCCCAAGCCTTGTTGCAAATTCTGAAGGAAGAAATATGCACCTGAGAGACTGAACATCAAGATCCACTCCCCCAACCTGGATAACTGAAAGCAGGAACTAGGGCAACAAAGATCGACTTTTTCCAGTGTCAGTCAGCCAACATTTATGCAGTATGCACTGTGTACAGGGCTTTGGGCTAATGCTTGGGGAACATTACAAGACAATCAGAAAGCAAGGATATTTAGCTTTCAGGAATTTCTGATCAGCTGCAGAAAATAAGCTAGGTACGTGGCCAGGTTCCATACTTCCTATAGGACTCCTTCAGTCAACAAGTACCCAAAGGAGCTGCTGAGAGCTGGGCACAGCTAGGGACTGTGGTTGCAGAGATGAAATGGATGCACCTTGAGACCACGTTACGTGAAATAAATCAGACACAGGCATTTAAATATCTCTTGGTTTCTCCTACATGAGCAATCCAAAGTATAAATAAAGAACAAAAGACAGATGATAGGAAACCTGGAGCTAGATCTTTTGCAGACAGAAAGACCTAGAGATGGAGGGGTGTGGGACAGGAAGTGCAAAAAATTAAGATGTGTTATGTATGCATACCAACTTCCCACAATGAATGTAATCTTTATGTACTTCAACCATGAACTAAAAATGTTTTAAATTTTAAAAAAGTGAAGAAGAAGGAGAGACATGTTTCCTCCTCTTTCCTGCAAGATGCTTATAGTCTTGGGGCAGAACAAAAAATTACAGAGCTTCAAAATTACTTTGGGAGGCCAGGCGTGGTAGCACAAGCCTGGAATCCCAGCATTCGGGAGGCTGAGGCAGGAGGATCATTGCGAGTTTGAGACTAGCCTGGGCTACAAAGTGAGCTCAAGGCCAGCCTGAGCTGCATAGCGAGACCCTGTCTCAAAAAGACCAAAAAAAAAAAAATTACTTTGGGAACACAGAAGAGTCCCTACCCCTACCCCACCCCCCAGAAATGCTGGGAAAGAATGGGAGTGTTCTTGGAGGAAGTGGGGTCGGCTGCTCAGGCCTGGGCAACTTAGTTTGCACCAGAAGTGCTTTGACCCCACTGATCCTCACAGTTGAGTCGTCCTCACCTCTGCTCTTCTGTCTGACTTTGCTCAAGACTGAAAGCATGACAGGAGCAAGGGTGGTGTGTGTGTCCTTTTGCATAGTCTTCCCAGAGACTCACGAAGAGCCTGGTTAGTCTCAACCCTTAAAAGAACAAATGTGCTCTGTGATTTGAACAGGCTCAAAGCCTATCGAGCCCGAAGACCTAGGTCACACTGGCCTAGAAAGAAGATCAGCCATCTCCACATCAGGCAACTGCCACTTATAGGATAGTCCTACGTCCTTGGAAACCTGATCAGAAGTGCCACCTGGCCAGCCATGCAGTCTGGAAATGTTTGGTGCTACCCTCCTCAGATATGCTATGCCTGCATCAGCCTTGGTTTCCCTTTATGACTAGACTCTCTTCTCTGAACAAGAGTGTGGCAGTCTGAGACACCCAGCCAACACTCCCCAAGCCCTTGCCTCTGGGGACTGGGTCACGCTTCTAGCTTCAGCTGCACTTCTTGTCTTGTGAACAGGCTAATGGTATACAGAACCAGGGAACTGATCTGTGCCTAACTTTGTCACCGATGATCGGAGCTCTCATGACCTTCTCCACCAGCACCCGCAACTGAGGCAAAGTGTCCAGCACCCTTTTAGCCACCATGCACTGGGCCACTTGGTCTCTCCCACCTCTGCACCTCCTGCCCTGTCCCATCTCCTTCCTCACATCTGCAGGTCTGCTTAGTAACAACTCCCCACCCAGCAGTGTTTGCAAGCAAGTCTGCCCTAGGTGGGCAGTCCACTGCACATGCAGCCTCCTTCCCCCCCTCACTTCCTCTCCTGCAAGGTCATCTTTCCTGCTTGTACACCCACCACCCTTTCTTTTGGGCTGTAAACCAAACATGTCCTTTCCATTTTTTTATGGCTCTAAGGTCATTACTATGACAACCAGACCCTAAGCCACTGCTTGCGGAAGGGATGAAGGAATCACTAGGAAAGCACCAAGTACAAATTAAACGCAGTGTCCAAGAGATGGAGGGCAGGGGAGGGACAGAAGGGGAGGAGAAGTAAAAAGAATTAAGATACACTATGCACATGTGCCAACTCCCCATGAGGAACGTAATCATTATGTACTGTAGAGAGATGGGGTGAAATAATCTCACCGACTCCCTAACTCATTCCATTCAGCTCGTAGATCACCTCCAATATTAGTCATTCTAAAGCACAGCCTTTCCACACAGAGAGAAACCAGTAGCTCCCCATCATCGATTGCGTTAAGTCCCCATTACTCATCTGGAATCGTGCTCGTTCCCCCTCGTCTCACTTGGCTGCAACCCCCCCCCCCCGCCTCGCAGTACCTCCTCCCCCAGCCCTAACTTCTATACAGATTCATCGACCCTTTTTGGTCTTGATGTCTAGATTTCTACACCCTGGAGAATGTTCTTTCCCTTCCTCTACTCCCATCTGACCACCTAGTATAGTTTGGTTATTGGCCTAAGTGAAACTCAGAGCTAAAATCAGGATGCAAAATGTCATTATTTAAATGTGAGCAGATTTCATCTGGCAAGAAGCAAGTCTTCGTAAATCTTCAGGGTTGGCCTAAACAGGGCCCGTGGTATACACTCTAACTTCAGCACTTCAGAGGCTGAGACAGGAGGCTTGTGAGTTCAAGGGTAGCCTGGGCTACAGAGTGAGACCTTATCACAGAAACCAGTGGGTAGGAATCCTTCAGGGTTGGTGGGCACCCTTGTTTTGGGAACCATGTGTTTGGACAAATGAAAACAATTATCCACCCAAACTTCTTAAACAAAACTGTGAAGAAACTTTGAAATCGGAGGCAGATGCTTTTAGGCTGAGGAGCTAAGTGTTCTATTTGGTAACAAACGCAATGCCTGTAGATGTGCAGGAGTGGGGTAGGGAGGCAAAGAATGCTACTGGGGTTGCTGTATCTGAAACTTGGCTTGCTCCTGCAAAACATGGCATCCTTCTCTCTGTCTGTCGGTCTCTCTCTCCCTCTACCTCCTTCTCTCTCCTTCCCTCCATCTTTCCTCTCCCTCCCTCCCTTTCTCTCCTTCTCTCTCTCCCTAGTGCTGGGATTACACCACAGCAGCTAGAATTTCTTTCTTGAGAAATACTAATAATAGCAACAAGATGTTACACATTTGCCATGTTCCAGGACTGAGATAAGTTATTGCAAGCATTTATTTCTGTAACCCTCATAATGATTTTGTGATTTTTTTTTTTTTTTGGTCTTTTTGGGACCCTTATGCAGTTCAGGCTGGCCTTGAACTCACTATGTAGCCCAGGCTGGTCTCAAATTCCCAGCAATCCTCCTGCCTCAGCCTCCCAAATGCTAGGATTACAGACGTGCGCCACTACCCCCAGCAATTTTATGATTTTTTAAAACGAAGAAAAGAAGGCTCAGAGAAGTTAACAATCAAGTCCTGCAAATAAGGGGGAAATTGAACATCAGGAGTTGAACTCCACATTCTAAATTTAATCTTCACTACCAGAGATTTTGTTTTCAAAAAATTCCCCCATTTAAAAGTTTCTTTTAGCTGGGTTTGGTGGCATATGCCTATAATCCCAGCACAAAAACCATTGTCACAGTATAAACCTTGGGAGGCTGAGGCAGGAGGATTGCTGAGAGTCTGAGGCCAGCTGGGCTACCAAGTGAGCTCAAGGCCAACCTGAACTGCATAGTGAGGCCCTGTCTCAAAAAGACAAAAATAAAAAGTTTCTTTTGAGGCATTTTTTTCAATAGTATAGTTGTGTGCAGTTATTATTAGAGGTAGAAACTCAAAAACATTTTTCTAGCAGAGATGCCCAATCACATTTGGCCACTTCTTCTTATGCTGTTTTGTATTATACATGTGCATACTGCTGTGTACACATAGTCATGGAGTCTGGAATGTCCTGAAAGGTGTGAATCATGTCTTAAACCTCCACTCTACCTCTGACCTTAGAACTGTACCATCCCGAAATATTCAATTGAATTAAACTAGTACTCCACCAATCCTACCTTCTGGAGTAGAATAAAGTTAATGAAAATTACTAGAAATACGGTAAGTTTCTAGTTTCAGGAGGAGGCCAAAATGCTTCCCCAACACTCTGAATACAGTAACAAATCAACTTGAAAAGCAGCCTTGCTGTAAAAACATGGAAAGTGTTACTGAAGATCTTTAAAGGTGTATACTGGATATTAACTTTATCTTTTACAAACAGGAAGGGGGCCAAGAGATGGAAGGGGGCAGCAGGGAGAGGAGGGAAGGGATAAAATAATTAAAATGTGTTATGTCCATTACCAACTGCCCACAACGAATGTAATCATTATGTACTGCGAACCGTACTAAGAAAAAAGCAAAACAAAAAGGCTGAGAAAAAACAGCGTCAACACAAAGGTCTGTCTAGGAACTCAAACCGCGCAAGGGTAGATAGAGATCAGCTCGCTGGAAGATTATAACCCATTATTTGGCTCCCTCTGCTGGCAGCAAGAAAGAGTTTGCTTTTCTCCTTGCAGAAATTCTTGCTCCGGGTTGTAGAATGGCTGCTGAACCTGTCCTGCCTGAGAAATCAACTCTTAGTACATAAAAGGGGAAACACAAAACCCACTGGATCCTTCCCCCCAGATGGCAGCTAAATATGTTTTCACTTTTTTGAAATGCCAACACTGCTGGTTCCACACCAGACTCTGGGTAAACTGCTTATTGTTAGAGAACCACCACGCCCCTGGTGGTTGGGTGCACTGTGACTTTCCCAGTCTTCTAATTGTAGGGTGTGCAAGGTACAATCTTGACGGCTCACAGTGCCTCGGATAAGCCTAGTCTTTCCACATTCTCTGCCAACCTTGTAGCTCAGCAGTATTTTCCATGACACAGACAGAAGGTTTGGGTCTCAACTAGAAAAATTCTTTGACTCAATAAATACACATCTTTCCTTAGCATGTAGTTTTCTTCCCAATTCTTACTTCTCAGTAGTTTAATATGTGGGTCTGAATTGTCACTTAATCATGTCAACGGGGTGTCAAAATTTGAGATTTAGTTCCAGTGCTCACAGGCAGAATTCCTCTGTCTGGTTTTCCCCTCATTTGAGCTGTTTTCCCCTGGCATATTTCAGAGTTCAATAACGACTTGCTTAAATATGATTTAAAACAATATTCTAAGGGTGAATTTTGTCTATGTGAGAATCCCTCCTGTATGTCATATGGAGACAGTTGTTTTATTAATTTCAAAAAGGCATTGCGTTGTACATAAAACGCTTGCGGCCAGGGAACTTCGTTTACATTAGGGTGGGATAAATAGGCCTGGCATCAGTCAGGGATCTGCCACTACTCTTTGTGCGGGCAATTCAACATTTTAGTGACCTTTCACATCCTTGCTGGTTGTGCCAAAAAGGAAAGATTGGTTACTCTTCCTTTCAGCCATTTTGCAGGCTGTGTCTGCAGGGAGCAAGCTTGAGGGATGAGGTAATGTCTCCATGCGGTACAAAAGAACAGGCTTGCTTACTGCTCGCTATACCACGGTGGGTTCCCCGAGCCCAGCATTCTTCGCCGATAATGCAAACCATTTGGGGTGGAAGCGCGAGTCTGGGGCCCGTGGGCTTTGTTCCTGTGCGAACCGGGGCTCAGGGAACAAACGCGCTGGCACTCCGGTTGCCGCTTCAAGTCTTTGGTCTCTGAGCTTTGTTGTCAGCAACGTGAAAACGAAAGCTAACATGTGAGTGTGCACACGAGGTAACACCTGCCCTCTCACGGTTCCCCACGCTCGCTAGCTGCGTGTCCCTAAATGAGCGATCCGACCTCTTTGGCTGCGCTTTATAATGAAGATCATGAACGTAACGGCGCCCGCCGCGGTAGACTCGCTCTGAGCGTTCGCTTGTCTACTTCCGTACATTGCCAGCCACTACTGTGCTTTGATACTAGGTGAGGCCGCGCGGTAGCGCCTCGGGGAACCCCCGCGCTGGGCATTCCCAGCGCGGAGCAGGCGCGGGCTTCGGAGGTGGCTCCGCGGGCCCGGGAAGGCGGGACTCGAACGCGGCGCGCGGATTGGAACCTGGCCGGGTTTTGTCTGGCAACGGTGGTTACGTAGTAACTATACTGCCGTTCTTCGGTCTTCTGCTTCGAGTGCGGCGGGGTCGTGCGGCTGGGGGTCAGTGGGGCACTGAAGGCCGCTTCGCGCAAAGCGGTCCCTCGGATTCGTGACCTTCAGAGCACCGGCGCCCAGCCCTCTGCGGGCCTCCGGCTCCCGCGCGCGCCCTCCGCCGCCCGCGCCCGCTCGCTCCTCGCACTCCCACGCGCGCGCCGACGCCATCGGGCTACCGCCCACGCAGTCGCGTGTCCTGGACGGCGAGCTCGGGAGGCTCCCGTCGCCACGACCAGTTCTCGGAGGCGGCCGCGGCGTGGGGCGCGTCGTCCCCCTCAGTCCGCCAGACCCCGGATACCTCAGAAATTCGGCTCTGGGTCTGTGAGGAGCGAAATGCAACCCAAACCCCATTTTCCCGAACCCCGCGCAATAAACACGCACAAGCACGCACACAGGCTTCGCCGCAGCCCCGGTTCGCCGCGGCGGGTCCCGGGCAGGAGCCGGCCCGCAGGGCCGCTGC
This sequence comes from Dinomys branickii, assembly GCA_004027595.1. NCBI lineage: Eukaryota > Metazoa > Chordata > Mammalia > Rodentia > Dinomyidae > Dinomys > Dinomys branickii. The sequence goes on from PVLD010029288.1 coordinate 6,771, forward strand.
CTGCGTCTCGCAGCCAAGGGGCGCCCGCCGCATACCCTGGCCCGGCCGGGTGGCAGCGGCCGCCGCAGAGACCGGTAGGCCGGGGCGCTGGGCGTAGGACGGGCCGGGAGGAAGGCGCACCGCGATTCGTGCGGGGGCGGGAGGGGCGGCTCCGCCGAGCAACTCTGCCCGCAGCCCTCCGCTCCCGGGCTCGCCCACTGCGCCGGACGCGGCGGCCGGTAGGTCGGACGCCCGCGGCCCGCATCCGGGCCGCCGCAGGGGCTGGCAGTGTCCTAGGTCACAGCGGCCAGCTGCGGCGACGGAGACGACTGCTAGGGTGCTGGGGAGGGCGTACGGCAGTCGCCTCTGGCTTAATATGGCAGATGCGCGGCGACTCCAACAGGTGGCTCCGTGGCGCAATGGATAGCGCATTGGACTTCTAGCGGCCGAAGGCATTCAAAGGTTCCGGGTTCGAGTCCCGGCGGAGTCGTAACTATTTTTCTCCTCCTCCCAAAGTTTTCCCATCCTCATCGTTTCCCTCTTTCCTTTCTTTTTCTGACGCAGCCCCACTCGCCTCCCCGTCCGCGTGTCCCGCGTCACAGCATTCGGCTCTTGCGGCGCTTTTGCTTGAGGTACTCCCGGGGGCCCACGCCTGCGCCCCGCAGCCCGGCCGCTGGCCCAGCCTCTGGGAACCGATTGGCGCCCGGAAGGAGCGGCTCGGCCGCGGCGGAGGGAGCGTAGATGAAGGCGGAGGGCGCCTGGGGCTGTGGCTGCGAGGGAAGAACGAGAACGCTTGTCTGCACGCGGTGCGGTGCGGTGCGGTGCGGTGCGGTGCGGAGGGAAGGCTCCCCCAGCCCCTAGGGCCTCAAAACCAGCACGCACCGGAATCTGTCAAAAATGCCGATTTCTAGTTGTCACTCCAGGGTTCCAGTTTCGCCGATCTGGGGCGGGGCCCCGGAACCTGCATTACTGTGAGCTCTGTGATTCCAGTGCTGAGGTCGGGGCCCGTTCTACCTGTTGGCTCCTCAGGCAGGGATTCTCTCCTCCCTTCTGTAAAAATCTCAGTTTTACCCAAGGTTGCGGTCTTCCTCACCAAATGAGGAAGGGAAAAAAAGGAATGAATGAAATTTTTAAAATTCAGTATAATAATAAAGCATAATTTATTCAAAAGATACGAAATCAAATATTGTCAAAAAATACAGCACACGGGAAAGTAAGTGTTCTTGCCATTCTTAGCCCATCCTTGCGGCTCTGCCCGCAAGCTGTTAGTGATCATGGCTCCTTGGCAATATTTTCAGGTCTATTTTGTGTGCATGTCAGCATTTGTATAGCTGTTGTCTCTGCCTATATATGTTACTATTACTGATGTGTGTAATACATGTCCTTTGCGAAGGAGTGGGCAGTGTGTGGTGTTTGTTTCCCTTCTACATAACCGTAGTGCTGTCTTAACGCCACTGTACACAGGAATCATAATGATTTTAACAGTCCCTAAAACTTGGACATTTAGATGTCCGTTGTTTTCCTGTTACATGTAATGTTTCAGCGAACACTCTTGCTCTAATTGTACACAAATGCAAGTATATCTTCAACACAAACTCCTGGTAGCTCAAAGTTTTCTTCTTTCCTAACTTGTACATTCTTTGATAGATATTGGCAGATCGCCCTCTTAAAAATTATAACCCTTTGAGGGGCTGGGGATATAGCTCAGTGGAATAAGCGCTTGCCTAGCAAGCACAGGGTCCTGAGTTCGATCCCCAGTACCGCAAAAAAAAAAAAAAAAAATTATAACCCTTTGACTCTCACCAGCAGTGAGAATGTCCGTTCCCTGCAGCCCTCATGTTAGCAAGCAGATGAGAAATAGTTTTGAGTTGTAGCTTTAATTCATGTCTTTTGGGTGAAGCCAAATATCTGTTCATGTATAGGAAAGTTTGCATTTCTTTTCCTGTGAGTTAGTTATTCTAGAGTTGTCCTCACTTTTCTTTTGTCATTCACAACCCCTAGGCTGTCTATAATAAAGATGCCATTTAAAAAATTATTTTTTGTAAGATATTTACACATTAAGAAAAACAGCCCTTTGTGGTGTGTGTTACAATTGTTCTTTTCCAGTCTGCCTGTGTGCTAATTTTGTTTATGGTACCTTGTTTTGTTTTCATCTTACAGATTTGTACATCTTTAGGTTTGTCAATCTTTTCTGGCTTCTAGGGTTGTTTTTTTTTTTTTTTTTTTTTGAGACAGAGTCTCACTATGCAGTTCAGGCTGGCCTTGAGTTCACTGTAGTCCAGGTGGGCCTTGGACTCACCATGAGCCTCCTGCCTCAGCCTCCCCAGTGTTGGGATTACAGGCGTGCGCCACCACTCCCAGCTTGGCTTCTAGGTTTAAAGTTATACTGTATTCAGGTTATTAAATGTTTTCCTTTTAATAGATTTATTTTTATGTTTAATTTTTAAATCTTGGTTTTATCTAGAATAGATTTTTTCATGTAAGAAGTAAAAGAGATTTGTTGGAGAATCACTGATAATGCGCCGTCCTTTTTTCTCCACTAATTTGAGACAGTTTCAGTATGTAGGTTAGGTTAGGCGGATCTTCACTGTCTTAGCCAGGCCTACAACTCATGACTATCTTCCTACCTCAGCCTGGGAGGAAGCTGCTGGGATTAAGGGATGGACCACCATACCTGTCTTCTCCACTAATTTGAACATCAATTGTCATTTTCTAAAACTGTCATTTTCTAAATTGTCATTCTTTTTTTTTGTCTTTTTGAGGAAGGGTCTTGCTATGCAGTTCAGGCGGCCTCAAACTCCCAATCCTCCTGCCTCAGACTCCCAAGCGCTGGGATTACAGGTGTGCGCCACCACGCCCCGCTAAATTGTCATTTCTAAATTCCCATGTGCACTTGGTTTTCTGAATTCTCTATTTCATTGATCTGTCTGAATTTTTTAATTTGCTTCAATCTAGTTGGGTCAGTCCTCCCTCATCAACCTTTTTTTTTTCCAGTTAATTTTATTGGTACACTTTTGGTATACTGATGTATACCAAAACACATTCAGTATCGGGAATTTTACCTGCACCTAATAAATATACCTTGATTCTTTTTTCCCTTATTCCCTTCCCCCTCCCCGCCTTCAGCCCTTCTTCCTCTTATTTAGAAAAGCTTTGTTTCTGTTTTTCCTTCATTCTCTTTTTCCTCTTCCTACTCCCGCTTCCCTTGTTCCCTTTCTCATTTGAACATTTGCTTTCTACTTTCCAATATCTATCATCCATTTTGGCCTTTACTTACCTTTTCAGTTTCTCACACAAGAGAAGCAATGTGATATTTAAACAAGTGTGTCTAATATGTTTCACTTAAAAGTATGGTGTCAAGGAGCATCCATTTATCTAAAAATGTCTGTCTGTCTTTCTTTCTGCCAGAGGAGGTACTCCACTGTATATAAAAATCACATTTTCATTATCCACTCATCCATTGATGGGTAACGGGGGTCTTTCCAAGATTTAGCCATTACAAACTGTGCTGCTATAACCATGAGTGTGCCTCTATTGCTGTGGTGTGATGCTTTTAACTCTTTCAAGAGGATACCAAAAAGGGGAACGGCTGGGTCAAACGGAACCTCTAATTTTAGTTTTTGGAGGAATCTCCACACTGATTATTGCTTGTACCAATTTATAATTCCACTAACGGTGGGGAAGAGTTCCTTTATTGCCACAGCCCCACTAGCATTTGTTATTGGTTGATTTCTTGATGATAGCCATTCTTTTTGGAGAGAGATGGAATCTCATTTTAATTTGCATTTCTCGAGTGACCAGTGATGTTGAACATTTTTTCAGGTATCTATTTGCTGTTTGTATTTCCTCATCTAAGTAAGTGTTGTACACCTGAGCTATATCCCTGGCCCTCTAAGAAGTGTCTATTCATCTCAGAAGTCCATTTTTTGATTGAGTCTTTAAATATGGGGGTTGGATTTTTTTTTTAGTTCTTTATATATTCTAGATATTAGTCTTTTGTCTGAGGAATAGCTGGTAAAAAATTTTATACAACTCTGTGGATTGTCTCTTCACTCTGTTGGTGGCTTCTTTTGCTGTGCAAAAAGCTTTTCAATATGATGAGATCCCAGTTTTGATTCTTTGTGGTATTTCCTATGCAATTGGAGTTTTGTTCATAAAGTCTTTGCCTGTGTCTATGTCTTCAAGAGCTCTAATTTTCAAGAGTTCTAATTTTTCTCTCTTCCAGCAGATTGCTTCTGTTTTAACATTTAGATCTTTGATTCATTTCTATTTTAGTTTAGTGCATGGTGAGAGATACGGGTCTAGTTTTAATTTCAGCATGTGGAAAGTCAGTTTTCCCACCACCACTTATTAAAGAGACTATCTTTCTTCCAGTGAAGTGATTGGCTCCTTTGTCAAAGTTATATAAGGTGACTGAGTATATTTGGAGTTGTTTCTGCATCTTTTAATCTGTTCCATTGATCCTTGGGTCTTTCTTTACCAGTACTATGCCTTTTTTAAAAATCACAATAGCTTCATGCTATAAGTTCAAATTGGGGGTTGCTGTAATCCTAGGAGGCTGAGGGAGGAGGATTGTTGCCATTTCAAGACCAGGCTAGGCTACAAAGTAAGCTCAAGGCCAGTCTCAACTGCATAGCAAGACCATCTCAAAAAGACAAAAAAAAAAAAAAAAAAAAAAAAAAAAAAATTTGGGATTGTGGTGTCCCCTACCTTTGTTGGACAGAACTGCTTTTGCTATTGTAGGTATTTTCTGATTCCATGTTTTTTTCCTAGTTTTGTAAGGTATGTTTTGCATGTATCAATATAATACCTTTGGAAGTATGGTCATTGTCACTATATTGTATCAGAGAACTGGCCAAGATCCCCAGCTGCCTTGCATGAGGGGTACAGCAAAAGGATGAAATAAGAGACAAATTTAATAATGCATGATGGGGAGGTCAGTGTCTCAGAATGGGCAAGCTAGCCACTGTGGGCTGACTCAGAAGGTGGAGGTGACCTTACGTTAATGAGGATTTTTTTTGTTGACCAGGAAGGTGGGGAGAGATAGGTTAAGAAGGAGTTTGTCCTTCCCCCAAGGTGAAACCTTGTTTTTAACCAGGATGTTCAAGGAACCAGGATGTCTTCAGCTGAGGCAGTCTTGCCCTGCCGTGTCACAGCATCCCACTGAGGCCCCTACTGTGACCAGAGGCACACTGAATTGTTTTCACATACCACAGTGGGCCTGCATGGCTGGGAATTAAACCCTGGACAAGCCCTAATTACAACTTATTTATGAAATGATTTCTCCCAACAGTTATACAGAGTGGTCCTCTAGAGTCTCACTCTGTACTTCAGACTGCCCCTGAGCTATGCAGCCCAGGCTTGCCGTGATTGCCAAGACCCCCTCCCTGCCTCAGCTGAGACTGAGATTGCAGGCGTGCACCACCTCGCCTAGCTCTTGAACAGCTATTACTATTCTGTTGTATCGAAATTGTAGAATCTTGACTTTTATATGCCTTGACACCATAGGTTTTTTTCTGATCATGGCTAATTGTTCTGCCTCACTTATTTCTATATCGTTTTATTCATTTTTTTTTTTTTTTTGGTCTTTTTGAGACAGGGTCTCATTATGCAGTTGAGGCTGGCCTTGAGCTCACTTTATAGCCCAGGCTGGCCTCAAACTCAGGGCAATCCTCCTGCCTCAGCCTCCCAAGTGCTGAGATTACAGGTGTGCACCACTACACCTGGCTCAAATTCTTTTTTCATATTTGGGGAATTTTCTGCCATTACTTCTGTAAACAGGTTTTTATGCCCTCTGCTATCTTCTGATTTTTGCGTGGATTCTGACGGATCTTATGTCATTCTTCTTTGCATCATCTAGCCACTGTTGGATTGTTTTTGGTCCCTTCTTAGTTTTAAGGGAGACTTTTATTGATGACTGCTAACCACAAACCTGTCTTCTAGGTCTCGTAATCTGTCCTCACATTGGTTGATTCTGCTGGGTATACTTTCAGTAGAATTTTTAATCTCCTGATATCTATTTGAATTTTCATGGATCCCATTTCTTTCCTGTGTTGGGCATTCAGTTTCCATAATTTCCCTGAGATCCTCTTTTTAATCTGTGTCTACTCTGAATTCACAAACCATGTCTTTCATCAAGGCCATTCTCTCTTTAGTAATCTGTGAAACTACTTTTTTTTCTAGGAACTCATTCATCTACTTTGTTACTTCTGTTGCTGCCATTTCAGAAAGCTCGTGGCTTTTGACTTATACCTCAGTATCCCCTGGATTTGCCTTGGGCGAGCTGGAGATCTGAATTTACATCTTGCTTCTGTGTCTTCTCATTTTTTATATTATAAAATTGGTTTTCTGCATTGATTGTAAATTGCTTCTGGTAGGTAGCTTTATTACTAACGTGACCTCCTTAGGAAAGGACTACTTTTCAGAAATGTCTTTTGCATGTAGCTGGCTTTTGGCTTTTGAGTCTGTCTGAAGGCTCTGACTCTGAAGTTGCTGCCTGTTTGGCCCAGCGCCCAGTTGTTTGATACTGGACTATGGTACTATTTATGAGCCCCACACGATCTCAGTATCGGCGTACAAGGAAGAACAACTGATCACAACTATGTCACCTTGGCTTAATAACCATAGCATCAAGCAGTACTGAAAATGACAAACTGTGGTATTAATTTGCCACCTTTAGCCATGTGTACAAGATCTAGTTATATAACAAAATCTAAAACAAATCAGAAAATTATATAAATATCCCCTTAATAGAGTGAGTTTTCCCAGTGGGGAGAAAATTTAAAAGGACTAACAGGAGAAAAATACAGAAATGAAAGAGATTAGAAGCAAGAATGAAGGACGAACGAAGATTACTAAGCTTTGGGACGCTGGTGGAGAAAACAGGAAGGAAATAGAGGAGGGCTGGGGATGTAGCTCAGCACTGCAGCACCTGCCTGGCAAGCACCAGGCCCTGACTTTGATTCCTTTTACCAAAAAAGAAAGGGAAAAACAAACAACTATGTTCACACTCATAAAAAAACAAAAACAATGAAAAAAAAAAACCAAAAGCAAAGAGTTCTCAGTGATTTCAGACCTGTAATTACCTTCTGAGGTCTGTAGCCTTGTGGTAGTGTCCAGGAGAGGAGTCTGCACTGTCACTGGTAGACAAAGGAGGCAGATAGAGCTCAGATCTATACTGGATGATTCCAGCAAGCCTGCGGTAGTGTTAGGGTGGGATGCTGGACAATCCCAGCAAGCCTACCTAGGAGTAGGGTGGGGTCCCAATTCTGGTGCTTTCAACAAGTTCAGGCTGATCCTGGCCTCTGGTTGCGGAACTGGGGCCTGAGGTGTTCAGCCTACAAGTCGAGGTGTCTCTGACAGCCTAAATTGCCTGACCCTGGATGTCTCCCACAGTTGGGCCTCACCCAGGTACTAGAAGCCCTAGGAGGAAGCCAACCCACAGCTGCTCTGGGTCCTGGGCCCAGTTGGCTTCTCCCTAAAATGGTGTCTGATCACACACGCTGCTCTTCAGGGTACCCTCTTAGGGTACCCTCTTCAGCTGCTGTAGATCACAGCATCCACTGCTCCATGCCACTGGTGTTTCTCCTTGGAAGCTGCTAGAGTTAGAGCCTTCTCATGCTTTGATTCAGGAGTTAAGAAGTGGTTTGCGACCTCTTCTTTCTGCATTGAGGTCTGTCTCTTCATTTACCTGGTAGGCCTCAATTCTCAGGGGCCCACGTCTTTCCTCCTTTTCTCCAAACTGTGATATTATAGTTTGGATTCTGAATCTAAGAGAGGCTGATTTGCTGCTTAGTGTTTATTTTCCTGGAAGTCAACGATCTCTTTTTTTTTTGTCTTTTTGAGACAGGGTCTCACTATGCAGTCCAGGCTGGCCTTGAGCTCTTTGTAGCCCAGGCTGGTCTCGAACTCCCAATGATCCTCCTGCCCCAGCCTCCCAAGTGCTGGGATTACAGGCATGAGCCACCATGCCCAACCATCGATCTTTTTTAAAGGAGATTTTTCCTGGCTATTTTTGTTTTATTAAAAAAAAAAACTATTGGGCCAGGTATGATGACATGTACTTAAGACCAGCTACTCTGGAAGTGGAGCAAGGAGGATCACAAGTTTGAGGCCAGCCTATAGGTAGGTGGGTGGGTGGATGGATGAATAGAAAGATTAGGTTGAGGATATAGGTCAATAGCAGAGCATTTGCCTAGCATGTGTGAAACCCTGGGTTCAATCTCCAGTACTAAAAAAAAGTGATAGGGAGAAAGCTCAGTGACACAGCACCTGCTTGGCAAGCAAGATTCCTGGCACCAAAAATAAATGATAAGTTAAACCCAGTACCAAAAATAAAGTTTAAAAAATTTAAAAAGCAATACTTAATAACTTGTCCAAGAATACACAGCTCTACAAAGACTTCAGTGTGTGGGTCAATACACAATTCTACACTGTCTTTTCACATGAGTTTTATTTAGTTGGTCAAGCTCTCATCTTTGGAGATATTTTTGTTGGTGGCTGTAATTTATAGACTATTATAAGGGGAAGTGAACTAATTAGGATATTGCTTACTACCTAAGAGCAGTAGGGGATAGAAAACTATGCCCTTTGTTCAACACAGTAGTGTTAATTTCCTTCACATAGCTCTTGACTTTAACTTTTATTCCTAGATATTTCCGGGTTTTTGTCTGGATCTTCCATTACATTCCCTAACAAGTTGTTATTTATATGTAAGAAGACATTTGATATTTTAAATTATAATTTTATACCCAATCATTTTATTGAATTATCTTACTTTGTGAAAGTTTTCCAGTGGAACCAGTCCATGCCCCAGCAGTCATTTACCTGGACTTGGCACAGATAAGTCACCATGTTCCTTTCTGTGGTCTCTTTTGCCAAAGCCAAGTCAAATGAAACAGAAGTTCTCTTTGTGAAACAGAAAAAAAATACGTTCACTTACCAGGGATGATGGTGCACGCCTATAGTCCCAGCACTTGGGAGGCTGAGGCCAGAGGATCACTGCAAGTTCAAGACCAGCCTGGGCTACGAAGTGAGACTCTCTCTCAAAAAGACCCCCCCCAAAAAAACCAAACCATGCTTACTCTAAACAGTGGATTAAAAATTGATTTATAAATTAGAAGACAGAGGATGGAGTTCTGATTCAGAAGTCCTACAGTCCATAATAAAAAGAACGACTGTGAAGAACGACTTAGTGAAAGTTATTCATATTAGGACAAATATTATTGCATCATATTTATTCTGAATAATTATCTCTGGGGCTGGGGATATAGCTCAGTGGAATAAGTGCCTGCCTAGCAAGCACAAGGTCCTGAGTTCGATCCCCAGTACCACAAAACAAAAAAAGGATTTTCTCTCAGGCTATTTTTTTTTTTTTTCGGTACTGGGGATCGAACTCAGGACCCTGCGCTTGCTAGGCAAGCGCTTATTCCACTGAGCTATATCCCCAGCCCTCTCAGGATATTTTCATAGCCCTCAATAAAAAATATTTTAAAAGTTTTTCAGTTCAAAATCATGATAAGAAGGGGCATAGACATAATACAAATGTTGACAAGACTGAAACCCTCATGATCAGTGGACATGTAAAATAGCACAGCCTCTTTAGAAAAGTTTGGCAATTCCTCAAAAATTAAACATTAAGTTATATGACCCAGCAATCCACTTCTAGGTATACACCCAAGATAATTAAAAAATACACCCAGGATAGGGCATAGTGGCACTGGCCTGTAATCCAACAGCTAGGAAGCTGAGGCAGGAAGATTGTTCCAACTTCAAGGCCAGCCCTAGCTACATAGTTTAAGGGCAGCCTGAAGATAGCAAGCCTTGAGATACCAAGATCCTATCTCAAAAAACCAAAAACAAGAAATATGTCTATACAAAAATGTGTACAGGAATGTCCATAGTGGCATTATTTTTTATGGTCAGCTGCAGAAACAGCTGACAATGTCTATAAAAAATAAAATATCAACTGATAAATAAGAGTGTATTTATTTGATGGAATATTATTCAGCAACCAAAAAAGTTGAAATACTGATTCATGAACAAACTTTGAAAACATTATACTGTCAAAAAGACTTACATATTGTTTGATTCCATTTATATGAAATGTCCAAATTAGGCAAATTCACAGACAGAAAGTAACTAAAATTTTTCTCAAGAGTTAGTTTGCTTAAAAGACAATTTCAACCATTATTCAAAGATGAATGGTCCCTGATTTAAGATGATTTGACTTACAACTCTTCAACCTTACAATGGTGAGAAGCAATTTGCATTCAGTAGGAACCATACTTCGAATTTTAACCTTTTCCTGGGCTAGTGATATTCTCCTAATTCTGGGCAGTGGCAGTGACCTGTCAGCATGTGATCCTAAGGGTGAACAAACAGTATGTTGCCAGCATTGTTTGGATACAGGTATTCAATTACATAACAGACATATCTGATGCTTACAATAGTCTGTTAGTAACTTTGTCCAAGCATAGGCTAATTTCTGTTCTGAATACAATTTAAGGTAAGCTAGGCTAAGGTGTAACATTTGGTATGTTAGGTGTATTAAGTACATCTTCAACTTAAAAGTATGGTCACTTTAGGGTTATCATGACGTCATCACACGTTGAGGTATGCAGATATTTGTAGGCTAGGATCACTCGATGAACAAAACATGTAAGTTTTCTACTGTCTGCCCTTTAAAGTCTACCTCTAGATACTGTAATTGGTGAAGCTCATCAAATTGAATACAAAAAAGCCATACATACACAATAAATGTAAATAGGTGAACTTTTAGTTGAATAATTTCTATTTGTCACTTGATAAGGTATGTATTTTACATTTGTTAAAGCCTTTCTGCTTTATGACAAGTTAAATGGTATGTTGATCAGTTTTCCATCTGTGACAAAATAATCAGAGGAAAGTTTCTTTTAGCTTATGGTTTCAGTCCCATGGACTGCTCAGCCCTGTCATGCTGGGACTTTGGAAAAGCAGAACATCATGGCGGCAAAGACGTAAGAAAAGGGGCAGGGTCCCAAATACCTCCATCAAGGGCACACTGCCAGAACCTAACTTCCCTTCTTCCTATTAACTTCCAGTAACACCACAGGCTACAAACCAAGATTTTGTTTAGTATGAGAATTTGCATCTAAATACTCATTTAAGATCCAATCCCTGAATAAGTAACTTACAAAAATAAAGTTCTTTATTTCTTCTTCCTGTTTCAATTCTTAATTGTGTCATACGAGATTCTGTATTACACAGAAGGCAAAACATTTTTGAAAAAGTTTTTCTATAAAGGAAAATATAAATGCCTAACTTCACCAGTGAAAGTTACTATTGTCTCTACTGTTTACAAAGTTGCTTGTGACCTCAAACAGTAAAATATGGGATTTGACGTTTACTGAAATCCACAATAGTATGTTAGGAAAATAAAAATACAGTAAACAATGGTACAAAGGAGGCTGGAGCTCACCTAGAAGCAGCAGAAATGACCACCTATCCTTGGTGGCAGAAAACAACTTAGTCTGAATGTGTA
>PVLD010029289.1:0-18271 GCA_004027595.1 Dinomys branickii
TCCTGCAAATGACATGATTTTGTTTCCCCTCCTCTACCTTTCCCTTCCCTTCCCTTCTTTCTGAGCCCTTACATGGGTTTCCTATCAGTGTGATACTGGCTTTGTAGGATGAATTTAGAAGCATTCCTTCCTTTTCTGTGTCCGGGAATAATTTGAAGAGCCGTAGTGACAGTTCTTTAAAAGTCTAGAAAAATTCAGCAGTAAGTCCAGTCCTGGTTTTATCTTTGTCGAGAGACCTTTTATTACTGTTTTAGCCTCGGGTTATTATTGATCTAGTTATAGTATTTTATATCTTCTTGGTTCAGTTTTGGTGGGTTACATGTAGCTGGACATTCATTTATTCCTTCTATATTCTCTAATTTGTTGGAATAAAAGCTTTCAAAATAGTTTTTAAGACTCCTCTGGATTTCAGTGGTATCTCTTGTAATATCGAGATATTTTTGTTAACTTCAATCTTTTTTCTTTTGGTTAGTTTGGCTAATAGTTTGTCATCTTGTGTATCTTTTCAGTCATTTGATTACTGAATCCTTTGCATGGTTCTTTTAGTCTCCATTTCATTGATTTTAGCGCTGATCTTTATTATTTCTTTGCTTCCCGTGGTTTTGGGAATGACTTGCTGTTATCTTCGTATGGACCTGCAGAAGCATCATTAAGGTGTTTATTTGAGATTGTTCTGTTTTTCCAGTTTCGACACTCATAGTTGTCTGTTTCCCTCTTACAACTGTCTGCGCTGTATCCCATAAATTCTAGTATATTGTTTTCACTATTATTTGATTCTAAGAATTTTCAAATTTCCCCAAACTTCTTCAGTAGTGATCTACTGATCATTCAAAGAATGTTATTCAATGTTCACTGGTAGTTTCTGTGTCTTCTCTTGTTGGGGATTTCTAGTTTCCTTTCATTATAATTTGATAGGATGCATGAGATTATTTCAATTTTTTTATTTAAAACTTTTTGTGCGGACTAATGTGGTCCATTTTGGAGAAAACCTCATAAGCTGCTGAAAGAATGATTATTCTGCTGCTGTTGAGTGGAATACTCTACAGATATCTGTTAAGTTCATTTGGTCATTAAGTTCATTAACTCATCTTTGTTAATTTTTTTGTCTAGATGACCTATCTATTTGTGAAAGTAGGGTGTTGAAATCCCCCACTATTTTATTTTATATGAATGCGCATGCAATTATTCATTGCTTATCTGAAATTAAAGTGAACCTGGAATCTTTTTTTTAAAACTAAATTACCAGAACTTGGAAAGATCTAGCCTTGCATACTATTGGCTTATTTCTCATCAAATATCCTGTCCCCTGTCTAAGTATATTCTTCAGAATACAGAATAGGCTATGCCCACTCCTACCCCAGGGCCTTTGCTGTCTGGTTTTGTACATGCTGTGTTCTTTGACAGAAATACTTTTAGCCTTCCTGATTTACTTAATTGCCGTTAGCCTTTTAAAGCATAGTCCATGCTTAGTAGTCCCCTTTCCCTTGTCTTACATCTCTCCTAGAATGCTGTCACTTTCCTACATCAAGTTGCAGTGACACATTTATTTTTGTGACTATATAATTATGATCTATCTTTCTCATTAAACTATAAGGTCAGAGGTCAAATTTATTTTTTGTTAACTTTGTATTCTTTATGCCTTTCTTGGTATGTGATATATATTACACATGGAGACAGAAGGAAGAACAGAAGGAAAGAAGGAAGGTTTGAGGGAGCAAGCAAAAGAAGGAAAGAAAGAGAAGACTGAGTAGTTTGCTTCATGAAAGTGCGCCAGTGTTCAGTGTGCATGTTGGCAGTAGCTACACCTGCTTGGTCGATTCTTGCCTTTACAGTACACGATGACTACTCCTGCTGTCTTTCAGGTGCCATTTGCATGAAATGTCTTTCCATCCTTTGGAGTATGTTTACATCTTTGTGAGAGGTGTAGTCCTTGCAGGCAGCATATTGTTTGGTCTGGTTTTCAATCTGTGCCTTACATTCAGGGTTATTATTGAAAAGCATGCACTAAAACTTCCCATTTTGTTAGCTTTGTGATGTTTCTATTCTAGCGCTCATTTGTTAGCCTGCACTTTATCTGCATATAGTGTTCCTTTAAGTATCTTCCATTGTGCTGGTTGGGTGGTCATGAATTCCTGTAGTTTCTGCTTATTTTGGGTTTTTATTTCTCCTTCAAGGACGGGGGCTTTGCTGAATATAGTAATTTAGATTGACAATTATTTCATTTCAGAGCTTGAAACGCATTATTCCAGCCCTCCCAGGCTTTAGAGGTGTGTGTGTGTGTGCGTGTGCGTGTGCGTGTGTGTGTGTGTGTGTGTCTTTTTTTGTGACAGGGTTGCTATGCAGTTTAGGACATGTGTGCGCTACTACGCCCCGCCTCCAGGTTTTAGAGTTTCTGCCAAGAAAAAGGGAAAGGGGAATTGGGAGTGGAGGAGGAAAACGAAAAAATGAGAAACAAAAAGATACAATGGAAACAAAGCTTTGTAAATAAGGAGGGGAAGAGGCTTGAAGAAGCGGAAGGGGAATGGGAAAAGAAGAGCAACGTAGATATATCACGCATAGGTGCAAATTTCCTACAGTGAATGTGATCGTTATGCATATCTAAAGTGTACCAATAAACTTAATTATAAACAAAGACATTGCTGTTATTTGGATGGGTTTGACTTTATGAGTGATTTGGTATTTTCTCTTATAGCTTTGAATATAATTTCTTTGCTGTATAGTCTTGACATTTTAACTAGGATATGATGTGGCAGGTTTTTTATGATAATGTCTATTTGGAATTTTAGATGATTCCCCTACATGGATGTCCATATCTTTCTCAAGATTTGGGAAATTTTTTTGTTATTTCACTGAATAGACTTTATGCATGTAGTCTGCATCTGAGTTCTTTTGATATTCCACAGGTAATGAAATTTGTTTTTTAAAATTGCATCCCAGAGGTCTTGCATTTTTTTACAATTTTTTTTATTGTTGTCGAAATGTAGTACTTTTAACTTTGTCTTCAAACCTCAGATTCTTTCTTCTGCTTATTCAAACCTGTTTGCCAAGCTTTATATTGAATTTTTTACATGGTTTATTGGGATTTTTATTTTCAGACTTCTGTTTGGTTGTTTTTTTCAGAATCCAATTTTCTATCAATGTATTCTTTCACATCCTGCATTGCCTTCCTTATTTTATTCTGATGTTTATTTGTGTCTTTGAGTCTTTGATCATTTTTGAATATTCTTCATGTGATATTTTGTCTACTTTGATGTCTATGGCAGTTAGTGTGGAGGTATTACATTTTGAAAGTGTGACATTGTCTTCTTTTCATGTCTCTTATATCTCTGTGTTGAGATTTGCACATCTCTTGGGTTGGATACATCCTCCGTTTTTATATAAGGGCCTTTTTAAGAAATAGCCTTCTCTGACACTGTCCTTGGAGACTGAATTTGTTGTAGAGTGTTCACTGTATTTCCAAGTGAATTTTGTAGTAAGGTTCCCTTGTTACTTCTTTGCTAGTACTTAAAATATTTTGACATGTATGCAGTGGTCATACTTTCACTGTAAGTTTCACAAAGTAGGTCCTTCTGCTGTCTCAGGAAATTGTGTTGTAGACCATGAAAAAGTTACATTCTCTATGATCACTCCTCAAGTTTTGTCAACAATATACCTTCTTAAAGGGCACAGAAGTGACCTATACTGAGGCCCCTTGTAGGTGTACTGTCCATGGGCTTTGTGTTGTTTCTCTCTGTAGTTATTCTGTTGGTGGATGCCAGGAGCAGGTCTTCAGATTTCTTTCACCTCCAGGCTGTGGCCACTTGGGGCCCAGTCATCAGCTGGGGATTTTTATGGACCCTATTCTTTGAATTAAAATGTTGACCAAGGTTTGAGTGGAGTTGGGTTGTGCTTGGGGCAAGGTTTTATCTGTGCTAGGTTTGTACCTCAGCATCAAGGTAAAAACCCAGTACTGGACCATAACATCCACAACCTTAGCAACAACCATGATAGGAATGGTAGGGGCTGGCAAAAGTAGAATCTCAGAGGTTTTAAAAGATAGTAAAAATCCAGTTAATTAAGGGAGAAGATAATGTGAGGAAGGAAACAAAAAGAAAAAAACAGAATGTTTGAAAAATTGAAAAGAAAGAAAGCAGAACAAAGGTGGAAAGTGAAGACAGGAAAAGAATAGTGGACATAGTGGTACAAGTCTGCAGCCCTGGTCACTCAGAGGGCCAAGGCCAGAACGAGCAACCACAGGGACCCCATCGTAGAACAGAAAAATAAAAGGACAGGGGAGGTAGTTCAGTGACTGAGCACCACTGGGTTCTATTCCCAGCACCACTTACACATGTATGGCTGCTCCCTGCCCCTACTCACAAATCAAAGGTAAATATCAAGATAAAATATATATGAGTGATTAAGTAAAAATCTGGAAAAATGGAGTAGAAAAATAAAAAGTAAAGAGTAAAATAATTTGAGTATTAGAAGGAAAGAGTAGCAGAAAAGGGAAGAAATCACAAAAATAGTATTAAAGAGAAAACTTCTATATAAAAAGAAAAGAGAATATATATATACATTATGTATATATTTGTCGACATGTCTATATATATAGATATATCACCAAGAAAAGCATAAATATGTGTTCTTGGGTCATGCATCCTTTAGAGGTAGCAAGGCTGTGGATCAGTTGCACCTCCCTCCTTTTGTGCCCAGCTGCCAGCTGAAGGGGTTTGGGGCCTGTGTTGCTGGGAGAGACTGCAGCTTCCCTGCTCACCAGATGCAAGGTTGGTTGCATGGAGCAGGATCTCTTTGACTGAGTTTTCTCTAGAAAGATGAGTTCTATGGATTCCCATGGGCAGAGTGCTGCTGTCAAGCTCCATTTGAGCTTCCAGTACCCACTAAAATCTCAGCTGTAGGGAACAGAACACCAGCTGCCTTGGATGGGAGGCCGCGGAAGGTCCGGTGCAATTCACCGCAGTGGCTCAGCCTCTGCACGGCTCAGGCCTGAGGTGCGCTCACACGTCTCTTAGGCTTCACACCCTCTTCCACCAGCCACCAGAGTGGCCAGTCCCAGAGGGCTGGTGAGCTCTGCTTTTTCTCATGGTACCCACTGGAATCTCACTGAGAGAGAAAGCCACCTCCTGGGGTGAAACTGGCCAACTGTGGGCTCACTGAACAGCTAAGCACCCTCAGGAAATTGATGGCTGTGACCCTAGTTGTGTACAGGTACAGCTATGATGTGATGTCAGTGGTGCACAGCGGACTTGTAAAGCTCCGGCAGAACCCTCCCATCCTTGATCACTGTTCACCCTCTGAACCACTGCTTTGCTCCTGTAATACTACTTCATGCTGATTTTCAATGAAAAATTGCCCCATAGAAAAGAAAGAATATAAAAAGGGAAACAAAGCTTTGTTCAGGGCTCTCAAGGAGACGTTAGTCCCTTGCAGAGGTACCAGCTCTCTGCTCCTAAAACTCTGTGTCTTATCAGTTCAGTCAGGGATCCTCTGCAGTTTCGTGCTTCATCATCGCATGTATTTTTCAGTGGACTTGCTTTGGCAGCATTCCACCTGCACCATATTTATTTAGCCACAAGACCGCCTGTAGCTGAAACAGTGAGGCAGTGTTTGTTGTGATTCAAGGGAAAAGAAGGCTCAGGGGCTTACGTTTTTCTAAGTAGGAAGCTCAGGTGTAACTTTCACAAGATGACTCCCCACCATGGATCCACACTTACACACTGAAAAATGCCCAAAACTTCTCAAGCACTACTTGGTATGTAGCTTCCAGCTCAGTGAAGTTCAGACATTATTCCCCTCTCCAGATCTGCTAATTTTTGTCTACTATGATTTTCTCTCTGCCTGCCTCTCCTCTCATCCCCATGCTATGCACTGGGTGCTGTCATTGGCCCGAGCTCAGAGCAAGATGCTTCTTCTAACCCTCTGTTCTGATAACTGAAGCCTATAGCTTTTCCTCAAATTTCTATCTGCGCAATATTGAACTTCATTGCATTCTTCCCTTCATTCACCTTGCTGAATAGCTAGTTTTTAGCTGTCATAATTGCAAGTCACGAAGAAACAATAAGCTGCTGCCTGTTCTGCTCTGCCATCTCGACTCTAAGGTTATTTTGCATTTAAGATGTTTTGCCTAGTACATTATAGATAGAATTTACCTTTCAAATGGAGTACACTGGGAAGGCTGAGGCATGAGGATTGCAAGATCAAGGACAGTCTGAATTACACAGCAAAACCCCGTCTCAAAACAAAACAAAGTGAGGATATGGTGGTTGCAGTTTTTATATCCCTTAAAAGGTTTCCCAATTAGTAGATTGAGAAGTTCCGCAAAGTGAAGCTGGTGTACCTCCAAGCCTGTTATTGCTGCCACTTGTGCTTTTCTGTTTGTTGTCTTTTAGCTGTGAGAGGCTGTACACAGGTGGCGCCTTTCTCTGCTCTCCAGGAACTTCTTTAAAACTATCTTTCTCCTGTGAGACTTCAGTGAAATTAAAAACTCTTTCTTATTAGATGTTGAGACTCTTAACCTAATGTTTTGTCTTAATTGTTCATTAGGCTTCCCTTCTCATTATATATTGTTCTTTACAGGCATCTTCAATGAGAATTTCCTTTGTGATGATCTAGTTTTGAATTCCAAAGTCTAAAGCCCACCCTTTAAAAAGATCCTATGCTTGGCCAATGGCACTATAACTTAATTGTTCAGGTCCACTTAGATTTTAAGTTTATATTTATACTTGTAAACTAGAAGGGCTGAACCTGGAAGGCATGCTTGAAAATTGTTGAGAAACAATATTGTTATTTAGCAAAAGGATGTATTATTTTGCTTATATTCTGTTCTGAGACATTTCCCTTGCTCATTTTTCTTTCAGGGAAAAAGACATTCCACCCACTGAAAATGAGGGTATATTTGATTTGGTTGTTTCAGACTTCAAGCAGTGGCAAAGGGTAAGACTTTTTTCTTCTTTCTTCCTTTCTTTCTTTCTTTCTTTCTTTCTTTCTTTTGTGTTGCTGGGGACCAAACTCAGGGCCTTGTGCATGCAAAGTAAGAGCTATACCACTGAGCCACATCCCCAGCCCAAGACTTTCTAATAAACAGCTTGATAAATGAAGGATTCTTTGTAAACGTGAAACTCCCAGTCTACAACTGAAGCACATCTCATCCTTTTAAAGTGCTGTTTCATGAAAGACAAAACAGCAAGACCACATGGGCTTTAAAAATATTAGTATTTTCAGTTCTTTTTCAGATTTTTGGACAAATAAAGTTAGGCTACAAGAAGAAAAAAAAATGGGAAGAGATATGAGTAGTACCCGATTCTCTCATCCATTTGTCAGATATAAGTAACATTTCTGCCTGTCCTGTATCTAACTTTTAAGACAAATTAACTTTTAAAATTAGTGACATCCCTATTGCTTGCCCTTTAAGGCCTGCTTAGGAACCCTCCCACCTCCAGCAAAAAGCTGCTGAGTGCCATGAGCCCTGTGCACCACTGAGTCTGTTGGCTGGACAGTGATGCTCTGTGGAGTGTGGTCAGAATTTACTGTGGGTGGGGCCTGGAGAAGAACTGTGAACCCATGAGGGGGTGCACAGTGCACTGACCCAGAGCAGAACAGAAAGAGCAGATATAAGCAGCTGCCTGGATTCGCACAGAGGGAAGGGATGGAGACTGAGAAGCCCTCTTCAAAAATCAATAGAGAAATGGAGAACTGGGTACCTGGCCAGTCACACTGCACACTCCACTCTGACGCAGTTGAAGGTATCCAATCCCAAGACAGAGATAAAAAAAAAATTCTGGGTAGCCACACTCCTAGTAGTGCAACTGGAACCCGCAGAGCACTACAGACAGAAAGAAGGCTCAGCAGCCCCTTTGGATCCACACCGTCCCACTTACAAATCAAACTTTCTCCATTTGTGAGTGTAGGGAAAGAGCCCGCTGGTTGAATTCTGACGCAGGACAAATGCTGTAGTGCTGAGAGCGCTCTTTTCTTTTGTATTTGTGTGTGTTTCTTATTTTTCTCCTTCGTCTGCGATACGGACGCGTTTGTATATGTGAGAAGGGGAGTAAGCATTGGAGCTCTGTTTTCAGTAACATCTTCCATGGGCATGTCAGTTACCGTCCCCAGAAGTTGCTACGGAAGGTTCAAACACCAGCTTTGTACCAGCATAGTAATTAGTTTCATCCTTCTCACAACTTCCCTGAGACGCCAGTTACCTTCCCTCCCTCCCCATCCTTTTCCTGCTCCCACAAGTACCTTCTCAAATGCCCCCTCCACCAGCCCTCAACTCCAGATGTAAAAATGGTATCAACAAATTCCTATCTCTTCTTTTTTCCATTTGTTCTCTTTTTCTCCTTTCCTGCTTTGTGAGTTATTGTCCTACCGTTTCCTTCCTTCATCTTCTACATACTAGACTACCTGTCAGGAGTACTGCATCAGTGTTCCTGAGTTATTGAAAAGAGTGAAATTATTAAAGCATTTTAAATGACAAGATTAATATAGGACATGTTGGCTGTATAGATTCTGATATACCAGTATTAGTTCTCTGACTTTTTTTTTTTTTTTTTTTTTTTTTTTTTTTTTTTTTTTTTTTTTTTTTTTTTTTTTTTTTTTTTTTTTTTTTTTTTTTTTTTTTTGTCTTTTTGAGACAGGGTCTCGCTATGAAGTTTAGGCTGCCCTTGAGCTCACTTTGTAGCCCAGGCTGGTCTCGAACTTGTAACGATCCTCCTATCTCAGCCTCCTGAGTGCTGGGATTATAGGCGTGCGCCACCACGCTCGGCAACCAGTATTAATTCTCTTCCTTGCAGGGTAACAACCCAGACTGACCCTATTACATTCAATAGGTTGAAGAGATGTATAAATACCAAAATATAACTTAAGCCAAGATCACATCACAGGGAAATACACACTAACTAGGGAGATTTCCACAGCAGCAGAAGAGTTTTTCTGCCCTGAGTGACCCTCAATCCTCAGCACAAAAAAAACAGTAGAAACATGAGAAAAAAAGGCAACAAGATGCTTCTAAAATTTCTTAATGCCCCCAGAGCTGATCTCATTGTTAAAATGGTTGAAGGGAGCAAAGGAAACAAATAAATCAATCCATGAGCTGTTCAGCAACCCCTCCCCCCAAAAAAACAGATGGAAAGAAAAAATATTTTTTAAAAGTTTCTTAAGCATTCAGTTAAAAAAAAAACTTCTTGGTTTTGAATGATTGGTTTCCTTCCAGAATCTGGAGTCTTGCGATCAGCAAGTCAGGCTTTTCTTAGCCTAGCTTTAGGGCCTCTGGGTTTGTGAGGTGAACTCCCTACACCAAAGGGCTCCTCTGTCCATTTACCCCAGACTGTAAAACCTGTCCCAGCTGAGGCACAAACAACCAGCCCTCTGGTCCCTTCTCAATGTAGGCCACGGGGTGGGGGTTCAAGTGGACTGTTGGACTTAATGTCAACACTCACTGGACTCAGTTTCTCACTGTGAAGGGCAGGGCCCATTTCTTTTCCAGCCTGAGCTCAGGGAGTCTGTTAAACCCGCATTCTCTCTGTGGTTGTTTCATGGTTTATCTTGCATCTTGTCACTTTGGAGGGTGACCCTGGAATCTCCAAAGCTGCTAGTGAGGTCTGTTCGTTCGTCACGGGTCTGCTAGCTTTCCATTTTAACCTTTTCTCCCTGAGCACTGGCCTCATCCAAGAACAGTCTGTCAGTTAGTCCGTGCTTCTGCTATTCCACACCAAGGGGAAGCGAAACACAGAGCTGGCGCGCAGTCGGCGATAGCGGTGTAGCTGGGTGGCAGCTCGCCACGTTGTCTCTCCTTCCCCGGGCATCGGTCTTGTCCATGATCAGCCCCAGGTAATGGGGAAAAAAGTGAAGAGCAGCTCAAGCTGGCCAGTGGCCATGATCCGGACCTCACACTTTTCTTTTGGAATCATTTGATCATAATAGTCTCAGAACTATTATATCTGTATGTAGCATATAAAATACATATGATAGCAAATGTCATGCCAAAACTATTAGATGAAAAGTTTTAAAAAGTCCCTGCACCAGGAACGATGACTTTAAAAAACTCTTTATCTGGTAGTTTTGACATGTATAGAAGAAACTGAAAAAAATTCATGCTTCTTTAATTATTAGGACTAATAATAGCTCTCATTTGTGAAACACTCTGTTAGGCTAAAATGTTTTCACATGTTATTTCACCTTTTTGGGCAGCTACATGATGTAGGTCTCATAATCCCCATATATAAGTGATAAGTGGCAGAGTGAGAATTTGAGACTGGCTCTCTCTCATTTCAGAATTCTTACTCTTAATTGATCTGTTACAATGCCTACCTAAATTAATTACTCCTATCAAAGAAATAGTAGCAAACTTTATATGTAAATTCTACTTTATTTTCTCACTAATATTTAATGATATTTCTTGTTTGGGACTTGGGGTTAGACAGATAAATAAAATATGAGTCAAATAAAAACTGTACTTTCTAGGAACCATTCCAGTTTAGCAGTGATCATGTAAACAACTATATCACAACCTTACTATAATAAGCATAATAAAATATGCTTGGCTCTCTAGGACTTAATTCCCGATCAGTACATTTTTTTCCCTCATAAGATTTAATGTAATAATTCTCCTGCTGATAAGCTATGAATTTCTCATAGGATAACAACATTCATTTAAATTTAAAAGTTTGTCACATACTACTACTTTGGAGAAGAAATAGTTTGAATAATAATAACAAGGCTATGCAACTCTAAAATAACTGGGGGACACTGAGGAAGAAGGATCTGTGTTGACTTTGATGAATTATGTGCTGTTCTATCCCCCTTCACTCTCCAGGAACTAAATGAGGAGAGAGAAAATTTTACTGGAGAGGCCCTACTATCGAAATATGATACTCTCAAGATTATTAGACATTTACAGGAAAGCTGGGCCGATATTGGAACAGAACTACTTGGTCGCCATAAAAGTGTTGAGGGGGAGATGCCAGTAGAACATCAGTACTTGGTGGAAATATTGCAAAACATAGGAAAACTCTACAAAGACTATGAACTAAGAATAAATGGGGACAATGGTAAGAAAAAGCAATGATAATTAGATCTTGTGGCATTACAAAGCATTTTAAATTTTTAAAAATAAATATAAAAGTAACATATATAGTTTTTTTAATCAAGCAAAATAAAACATTGAACATACTTTATTTTGATATAATTTAATTCATTTATTTAGAATGCATAATTCAATACATATTCACAGTCATGTGTATTCATCATCATAGTCAACTTTGGAATATTGCAACAATTTTAGGATATCCCTCAAAAGAAACCCTGTACCTTTTCTATTCATATGTGTGTGTGTGTGTGTGTGTGTGTGTGTGTGTGTGTGTGTATGTGTATATATATATAGTTGACCTTTTAAAGACAAGGTCTTACTATGCAGTTCAGGTTTGTCTTGAACTCATTTTGTAGCACAGGCTGGCCTCAAACTCACAATGACCCTCCTGCCTCAGTCTCCTGAATTATGGGTGTGCATCACCATGCCCGGTTTGAGTCATTTTGGGTTTGTTAAATTAGATTAAGGCTTATCAATTCTTTTTATCTTTTCAAAGAACCAGATTTTGGCTTTATTGATTTGCTACATTGTGTCTCTTTTCATTACTTTATTAAATTCCATTGGGATCAGTAATATTTTCTTCCTTTTGGTTACTTTAGTTTGCTTTTCTGTCTGTAGTGTCATAAAATGAAAGGTTAAGTTGTTGCTTTGAGATTGCTCTTCTTTCTTAATGTACACATTTAGAGCTATACATTCTCCTTTCAGCACTGCTTTTGTTGTATTCTGAAAGTGTTGATATGTTGTATATTCATTTTAATTCAGCTCAAAGGTTTTATGAGTTCCTTTTTTAAGGAATGTATCATTTAATTTCTACATATTTTCTTTCCAAATATATCTGTTATTGATTTCCAGTTTTATTCTATTATGGTCTGAGGATAATTGACATTAGTTTTATCCTCCTAAATATATTGAGTTTTTAAAAAATTGCCTAGCATCTTGTCTTCCTGGAGTCTGTTCCTTGTGTATTTGATACAAATGCATTTTTGCTGGGTAAGTTTTGCAAGTACTTGTTGGGTCTGGTTGTTTTATAATATGTTTCAATCTTATATTTCCTCACTGATCTTCCTTTGTGGGGCTTATAAAGTAAGGTATTAGAATCACCACTTACTGGTTTTGAATTTCTACTTCAACTTTCATTTCTCCTAGTTTTTGCTTTATATACTATGGTGCTCTCTTTGCTTTATATTGTGGTGTATATATGTTTGTAATTATTACATCTTTTTGATTAACTGATATTTTTATTAGGCTAAAATATATCTTTATTTCTAATAACATTTTTAGTTTCAAAATATATTTTGTCTGATATTATTATAGCTACTATGGTTTGCTTTCCTGTGGTTGCTATATGATGATATACCTTTTGTTCTTCTTTTTCCTTAAATTTATTTATGTCTTTGACTATAGACAACATAGAGTTGGATTAGTGTTTTTTTTAATTCATTCTGACAATCTCTGCCATTTGGTTACATTATTTAATCCACTTCTATTTAGGATTAAGATTTTGAGCCTGATAGGAGGTCACTGAGGGTGCTGCCCTTGGAAAGAATTGGTGTAGTTCTTGTGGGACTCTGGTTAGTTCTTGAAATAGTTGTTTTAAAGCAACAAGCATGATTCCTCCCTGATCTCTGGCTTCTTGTCCTACAAAGCATTCCTGTCATTGTGATGCCATCCACAAAGAGGCCTTTACAAGAGCTGAGCAGAAGTTTCTGACATATTTTTGAGCTACCAAAACTGTGGTCCAAATAAGCCTCTTTATAAGTTAATGAGCCTGTGGTATTTTGTTATAGCAATGGAAAATGGAATAATATGGAAAATTGGTACCAAGAAGTAGAGTTGTTTTTATCCCTTGGAAGTGGCTTTGTGACTGTTAATAGATGTCCCCCAAGAGCCTCATGATCCCATAGGGGGAGCTTTTGGAAGGTGATTGAACTATGGAGGAACTATATCTAAATGCGATGTTAAAAGTGTGGGCCATGTCGGAACAGACAGGTCACTGAGAGTGTGACCTGGAAGGGGGCCCTTTCCTTTTGTCTCTGCTTTCTGGCTGCCATGATGTGAACAACTTTCTTCTACTTAGGTGCTTCTACCATGTTGCCAATCATGAAAAGACTGAAACTTCAAAGAGCCAAAATAAACCTCTCCTCCTTTAAACTGTAGGTGTCAGGTATTTTTATCCTACTGCCTGCCCATATGATTGCCTGAATATGTGGCTTAGTATCCTTTGGAACTGGCTTGCAGGAGGAATTAAAAAAGGTTTGAAAAGCTGTAACCCCAACTTGATCAGAGATTCTGGTCAGAGCCCAAAAGATTACAATGCTGATGATAAAAAAAAAAAAAAAAGACCAGACTCAGGGGGTTTCAGTTGGGAATAAGGATTCTATAGATAGTTGGATTTGAGACCATGTGTGTTACACTGTGGCAGAAAATTTGTCTACTTTTTGCTCATGTCCTGAGACTTTGTGGGCAACTGAAATTAATGGTAGCAGACTAATTAATCTGTTTTTAGGCTCTGAGTAACATCTTGGCTGTTCTTATACGATCATGATGCACAGTAACAACCATCCATTCTTGTTCTCTAATTTTTTAATGAAAATTTGTTTTTTATATAAGTAAGCAGAGTGTTTTCTTTATTAATATCTGCCTGTGTTACATAAAAATAAATAACTACAAAATTGAAAATTAAAAGTCTAGTGGAGAAAATTTGAATGCAGCCCAACATTTCAGGCAGTGGTCGATTTTAGTCATTTTTGTACTGAAAATTAGAATCCAAAATCTAATTTAAAAGTTCTCAGTTTTGACAGAAAGAACATTTCTGTAAGGAGGACACAGGAAACTTGATTGTTAAAGTGACTACCATTAGAAAGAAGCCAAGTACCTTTCATCAAGACAATAGGAAACATACCATGAGGGCACCCATCCTCCAGTTACACAGAGGCCTCTGTGGCTATGATACAAGCGCCTGACTATTGTTCAAACTGGCAGTAGACCTTGGCATCATTCACATAGTGCTGCTTTCACATCCATGCAAAATGCAAGAGTTATGGGTTAGGGAGGCTTCTACCCAGATTTCAGAAGAAGGCTTGGGAGACCAGGCAGTGTGCTCCTGAGAGGGCAATATGTGAAGCTTTCCCTCCCACCATCACAGGAGCAACCTGAGTCCTGGACAGCTTTCGGAGCCTTGGTGAGCTTCTCCCCGTCCCACTGTCACAGGAGTGTCACTGAGCCTTGGTGAACTTCGGGAGCTTTGAAAATGAAAAAAGGAAGAAGCAAAATGCAATCTCAAACCTCCAGCTCATCCAAAACAAGTCCAGGTGACATTGACATAGAACTTGGAAGTCACACATCTGAAATTTCTGAAATGATAGTAACTGAAGTAAAGAAAAAGCTCCATCAGGCTATAGAAAAAAATCAGATAAATAATATCTCAAGTAAAAAAAGAAATGACAACAATAATGAAAGAACTGCTCTGCATATCTAACGAAGACATAGATAAAAAATAGAGAAACACAGAAAAAAGATGGAAACTTTAAATGAACAAAATAGGAAAGAGAATGCATGAAGCAGATTCAAACAGATATCCAGGAAATTGAACTCAATTGAAAGCTGGCAAAACTGCTTGAGTGAAACTGAACATGTACTTTCAGATGTTGAAGACGGCATTGCAGCTAATGATTGTGAAAGGGGCAATCTCTTAAAAATAACAAGGAATCAGGAAATAACAATTCAACAGCTGCAAGATGATGCAAAGAAAAACAGTGTAAGATTGATGGTGTCAGTGAAACAAAAGGAGTCAACACAAATAACTTAAAGAATATTTGAAGTAGTAGCAGAAAATTTCCAAAGCATGGGAAAAGAATCTGACACACAGGAAATTGAGGCATATGGAACCCCAGTTAGCCAAAACCAAAATAAATCTACACCCAGACACATAATAGTCACAGTCCCAGAAATTCAGCAAAAGAACAGGATATTAAAAGCTGTTAGAAAAAGAAACAGATTGCCTATAAAGGAGAGCCCATCAGACTCACAGCAGATTTCTTAACACAAACCATCAAGTCAAGAAGAGCTTGGAGTGAAGTATTTCATGTTCTGAAAGAGAACAATTTTCAACCCAGATTGATGTACCCTGCAATACTATCTTTCAAAATTAATGGAGAAATAAGTACAAAGAATACTGAAAGATACTCTAGAAAGAGATAAAAATGATCACAACTTCAAGAACAACAATAGAAAGGAACCACACAGCAGAGGAGGCAATTAAAGAGAGGGAGAAAAATAGGGAACCAATAGCAGGAAAATAACATGGCAAAGGTAAGCCAATATGTATCAGCTATAACCATCTATGTAAATGGCCTCAATACACCAATCAAAAGAAGCAGACTGGTAGAGTAGAGCAAGAAACAAAATCCAACAATATGCTACATACAAGAAACACATTTAACTCAAAAGGAAATTCATAGACTGAAAATCAAAGGATGGAAAATAATACTCCATGTGACAAACCAGACAAAAGCAGGGGTAGCTATTCTGTTTACAGACAATGTGAACTTCAAGAATGATCAAAAAAGATAAAGGAGGTCACTACATACTTGTTAGGGGAAAAGTGCAAGAAGAAGAGCTAACAATCATATATCTACCAAATACAGGAGTATCCAACTATATAAGACAAATTTTAAAAGACGTGAAAAATCAAATAAGCAATAACACAATTGTAATGGGGACTTTAACACCCCATTGTCACAAAGAGGTAGATCAACTAGGCAAAAAATCAGCAAAGAAATAACAACTAAATCAAGCTTGTGAAGAAATGTACTTGGTAGACATTTACAGAATATTCCACCCAACAACAAAATACACATTCTTTTCAGTTGCATATGTGATGTTCTCCAAAATAGACCATATATTAGCACATACAACATGCTTAACTAAATGCAAAGTAATTGAAATTATTCCATGCATATTATCTGACCATACTGCAATGAAATTGGAAATTATTGACCAAGGAAATCACAAAAATCATAAAAACATGGATATTCAATAATACCCTCCTGAATAACCAATGGATCACAGATAATATTGAAGAGGAAATTAAATATTCACACACAAACAAAAATGCAGATACAGCTTACTAGAAACTGTGGGATGCAATGAAAGTCCTAAGAGGAAAATTTATAGCTGTGAATTTTCACAACAGGAAATAGAACAAGAACAAATAAACAACTTTATGCTATACCTCAAGCTTCTAGAAAAAGAGAGCAAGTGAACCCCAAAGCCCAAAGAAGGGAGGAAATTATAAAGATCAGAGAAGAAATTAATGCAGTGGAGACAAAGAAAACACTATAAGGAATTAATGAATCCAAGAGTTGATTCTTTGAAACAGTAAATAAAATTGATAAACTCTTAGCCAACCTTATCTAAAAAAGTAAAGAAAAAACTCAAATTGATGCCATAAGGAATGAAAAGGGGGAAATCACTACAGACCTGTTATGGTTGATACATTGTGTCAACTTGGGGAGTCTGGAGGTTTAGCTGAGTAACTCAGCAGTTGTAGATCTTGGGGTGAAAAGGACATGCCCTTACCCTTTTGGGATGTTGTTTATTGTGTTAATTTGGGAAGTTTAAAAGGTTAACTATGTGATTCAGCAGGAAGCCAGGGTGCTTACTTTGTATACATCCTGAGCCTGTGGAAGAGGAGGGCATGGAGACTGTATGAGAGCTACATGCCCCCTGGGTGGGGGTAGGCTATTTACAATGTAGGGGAGAAAAGGAGGCTGCTTGCAGCCATTCCTCCCTTTTGCTGGTTGGTTTTGCTGTGCTTTGCTGCCCTGAACAGTTTGCCCTCTGCCATGTGCCACTCTGTCTCTGAGCCAGCCAAGTATGGACTGAAACCTCCACAAACTGTAAGCTAAATAAACCTTTCCTTCCTTCATTTTGGGTGTTGGGTATTTTGTCTCAGCAATGAGAAAAAAGTAACCATGAGAAAAAAGTAACCAAGACAAGAGCCTATAGAAATTCAAATCATCAATACCTACTTCAAAAATCATTATTCTCAAAGGATGGAAAACATAGAAGAAATGGAGAGATTCCTAGATACATCTGAATTACCAAAGCTGCATAAAGAAGGTACAAAAAATTCTGAACAACCCAGTATCAATCAATCAAATGGAATATGTAGTTAAAAACTTAGCAACAAAGAAAAGCCTATGTTCTGTTGTATTCACAGCTGAGTTCTATAAGGAATTTAGAATGGATAAAGAAAAATGTGGTGTTTTTATATAAGGGAGTATTATTTATCCACAAAGAAGGGTAAATGTTAGACTTTTATAAGTAAATGGATGCAACGGGAAACCACATTTATAAGTGAAATAAAGCAGATGCAAATGTGTAAACATCATATTGTCTCCCTTATGTGAGAAGCTGAAAGAGTAAATATGATCTAAAATGTATAATAAATATTGTGAAATGGGAAGAAAATTCAAAAGGAAAGAGACTAGGGGAAGGGGAAGCAAGACTAGTTTAGGAAGGGAAAAGCAATAGCAAAAAATTATATATATATATATATATATATATATAAAAAGATAATTAAGATGGTTGTGCTGCTGATAGGTTTGTGGTACTATTATTTGGATAATTAAATGCTGTTATCTTGTATTTTAACTGATTTGACAATAACAGTGTGCAATGTGTTGACTGTTACCTTATATTGTTTTGGAATCTTGGTTTTTTTTTTTTTATGATTTTTGTTTCTTTTTCTTTAAAATAAAAATTTTAAAATGTCGTACACTTTGGTGATCATGAAGAAATACACAAAGGTGAATAACTATTTGAATATAAGGAATACTATTAAATTTTTAACTAGAGCCCATCATTTAATGAACATGTAAGACTTTATATTGGAGAAAACCAGTATGATTACAAAGAATATGAAAATATCTTTTATTTCTCATCCTTTATGGAACATCAAAAAATTAGTACTGTCAAGAAAGTATATAGAGAGATCCGGGGAAGATGGCGACCGGGTGAGCAGCAAGGGAGCGAACCTCCTTAATAAACACCACCAGCTCGAGACAGACTTGGTGAGCATGAATGCCGGAACCTCGGCTGGGAAGTTTAAACTGGGCGTATTTCTCTGAGATGCCGGGGGAGATGTGGTAGGGCGGACCAGGCTGCCGGGGCGAGACGTGGGAAAGT